>OX393551.1:43625474-43862974 GCA_947650365.1 Chamaelirium japonicum | reverse complement strand
TTTTTTTCACTGATTGTCACTGAATTTTCTATTACCCTGTGTGAGTGTGTGTGAGTTTCAGGTCAGGCAAGAGATGGGGAATATTCTCGAGGAGGTGGTCGATAAACCGCTAGTAGGATTGAGTTCATCTTCCTTTTTTTCTTCTTTTTTTGTTTGATGAACCGCTACTGCACCATTTTTTAGATCTCCTCCAGTCGGTCTGCTCCCATCAGTGGGCCCAATGCGCATCACAGTCGCAAGCGTTTGGTGGGCTGACTGATTGGACAAGATCTGAAAAAAATTATGCTGCAGCCATTCTATCATGAGTGTGAATTTAGTTCTGCGTAACACAGCCCCACACATTCGGCAAGCAGGGCGATTGAATCTTTTTCCCCTTGAAAGCCTTAATTGGCTTTATTTTACTCTTTTTAACTGCTAATTCTATTTAATTTTTCTTTATCTTTTGTTTGTTTTCTCATTGCTTTCAGGAGGTCGAGGTTACGGGCGGAATGGCAACTGAAGTACAGTCAGTTCAAGTGTTGGTGCAGATCTGTATTGTTAAGAGATGGTTTCCCATCTCTCGGTTCAAAAAAAATTGTAATGATGGTGGCCGTGGTGGCTGTGTAATTATTTTTTTTCATGCTATGTAATCTGGGAGAGCATAAGATAAAAAGAGCTGTACTGTTTCATTTTAAATTACCAATAAGTGATCATGATCAAATTATTATTTTTTTAAAAAAAAAATATGTTAAAAGTATATCTTGATTATGACATTGTTTTTAATTGGGGTTTTGAAACTTGGTTCCCATAAAGAAAAAAAAACATTGTATAGTGTACATAAGGCCACTATTCATAGCCCATGCAAAAAAGTGAGAAAAAAATATTCACTATTTTAATTGTGTTTTTTTTTTAAAAAAAATTCAAAAGTATTGTTTTTCATTGTTTCAATCAGTCTATGCCAAAATAATATTATTTCTAATTTTTCTAAAGTGAAAATGGATATTAAAAATGGTTTTAATGGCTTTACTTTTATTGGGTCCGATGTAAAAGAACAATGTATACAATATACATCCTTCAATCACAACATATATAGAAATTCATGCTTCAATCAAAATAACCTATAAAAAAAATTTCTAACTTTTTTAAAAAATATTTTCAAAGTATGTATTGGTTAAGCTTTCACATCTATCGAGGGTTTGGAACATTTGTTCCCGTAGAAAAATTGCTAAAAGAAAAGAGCAAGTAAAAATAATCATTGTTTTTAATTGTCTGTGAAATGAAGAAAAAATATTTTCTATCTACAAAAACATCCAAATTTTTTTTTATTGCTTCACCTCTATGGAGGTTTTGGAACTTGGGTTTCCATATAAAAAAAAATTATGCATAGCCCATGAGAGAGAGAGAGAGAGAGAGAGAGAGAGAGAGAGAGAGAGAGAGAGAGAGAGAGAGGGAAACAATACATGCAAAAAAACAAGCTTCAATCACAATCCATTGCAAGAGACATTGTTTTTAGCATTTCTAAAGGGAAGATAAAAAAGAAAATCAAATCATCAAGTTTGCGACCAAAAATTATATTTATTATGTTACACAACTATGCTTATCGTGCATGCAAGATGTATGAAATTTTTAATGCATTTCAGATACATATGCCAATTATCAAATGCTATATATGCACTGGAAACTAAGGTATTCACCTACAACAATGCACTATAAAATATATTAATTATAAAATCCTTTGAAGTTTTCAAAGGATTTTGTTGTAATTTGCCTTTTATTTTTGCATACATCCCAATTGGATTTGATTACATCCTAATTTTGTTGTAAGAATCATCTGGGGAACTAGGTTATTGGTAGGATATGAGATTTTTGCGGCATATTTTAGGAGCTTTTTTTTTCCCTTCCAATTATGGTTGATTTGTAGGAATGTGGAATTATGATATTAATGTGCACAGGTTTTTAATACACAATTATTAACTGAGCAAATGCATGGTGACTGAATGTGCCAATGAATTCGTTTCGCATCCAAAAATTATGATTTTTATTTCTAAAAATTTAAGAAATATGAAATGGTTGTTATGAGTCGCACTCGGGTGTCTAGCATAAAGGTTCATTTTACAGAATCATGTCTGATTCAAATTAGGAGAAATTCAAATCTTGCAATTGGGGCCGGATCCGTGGACCGTGGCAACGTGATGTGGGGGTCTGAGAGGAGGGGGCTTAGCCCTCGCGTCCATCCGGGGGCTGAGGCCCTGGTGGCTTGATGGGGTGGTGGCCAATAGGCACGAGCATTATTGTCACCTTAAAATATTATTTTCTTCTTGAAATATTATCGCCACTATCGAAATATTTTTTTTGCCTGCCTCGAAATATTGTCACCTACTTCGAAATATTGTCCTTGCCCTCCAAATCTTTTGCGTGCTGACAGGCACGGGCATTACTAGTATATATATACTAGTAAGAAACCCGGACAATGCCCGAATGTACTTGATGCATGCTATTTGGTAAAGACAATATCATAACTGTTTGAAGAAGTGTGAAATATGAAGTGAGTGTGATTCACTTGTTAAAAAGAGATGAGAGAGATTAACATCAAATGACCATTAAATGTCTTCATCAAATTATAAAACTTCTAGAGGCATCAAATGTTAGAAGATTTACCGACCGTTCATAAAAACCGTTAATTTGATTATTAAATTTGATACCCCTAGAGGTTTTAGAATTTGATGAAATTTTGTGAGGATAGTCAACATGGCATAGGTAGCATGCCTACCAAGTTTCATCAAATTCTGAAACGTCTAGGTTGGTTTCGCACAAGATTTTGCAAATAAGAGATTTCTCACTAGATCGGCCCTCATATATATATATATATATATATATATATATATATATATATATATATATATATATATATATATATATATATATATATATATATATATATATATATATATATATATATATATATATATATATATATATATATATATGGGGACGGGGAGCCTGGACCTCCGGTGCAGCGTGAACGCTGCACCGGAGACATCCCGCGCGCGCCAAGTGTCCAAGAAATCGGCCTCCCCCCTATTAAAATCCCGGGACGAATCGCAGCCGCCCGATTATTTCGATCGGACGGCAGATCCGGCCGCCCGGCTATTAAAACAGCGGATCGATCACGGGCCGTCCGATTGTTTTCACCCAACCGCCCGCAGCCGTCTGATCAGTGCATCGCACCCCCGCCCGGTGTGAACGCTGGGCCGGGTGATTTTCATCCGTTCGATTCGGTCGATCGGGCAGCTGAAAATTAAATCGCGGTTACTGTAGCCGCTACAGTAACCGCTAGAATCCTTTCAACTGTCTGATCGATTGAATCGGGCGGTTGAAAACTAAATCGCGATTACTGTAGCGGCTACAGTAATCACGAGAATACCTTCAGCCGCCCGATCAACCCAATCGAACGGATGAAAATAACCAGCCCAACGTTCACACCGGGCGGGGGTGCGCTGCACTGATCAGACGGCTGCGGGCGGTTGGGTGAAAACAATCGGACGGCCCACGATCGATCCGCTGTTTTAACAGCCGGGCTGCCGGATCTGCCGTTCGATCGAAACAATCGGACGGCTGCGGTTCATCCCGGGATTTTAAAAGGGGGGAGGCCGGTTTCTTGGACACTTGGCGCGCAGGGGATGGCTCCGGTGCAGAGTTCACGCTGCACCTGAGGTCCAGGCTCCCCGTCCCCTATATATATATATATATATATATATATATATATATATATATATATATATATATATATATATATATATATATATATATATATATATATATATATATATATATATATATATATATATATGTGTGTGTGTGTGTGTGTGTGTGTGTGTGTGTGTGTACCTTTCACTTTTGGAGCCGGCGCCGTAACAGTCGAAGAGAAGGAGGGGAGATCGGCCATGGAACAAGTACCCCCCCCCCCCCTCTCTGTCAGGGTCGGTCGGTTGGTCCACAAAGAGGCAGCCCCCCCCTCCCTTGGGTCGGCATGTACCCGAAGAGGGGGGGGGGGGGTCGGCCGGTTGGTTCACAAGGAGGCAGCCCCCCCCAGGTCGGCATGTATACAGAGAGGGGGGGGGTCGGCCGGTTGGTTCACCAAGGAGGCACCCCCCCTGGGTCGGCATGTAGCTAGAGGGGGGGGGGGGGTCGGTCGGTCACCAAGGAGGCACCCCCCCCTGGGTCGGCATGTAGCCAGAGGGGGGGGTCGGTCGGTCACCAAGGAGGCACCCCCCCCCCCTGGGTCGGCATGTAGCCAGAGGGGGGGGGTCGGTCGGTCACCAAGGAGGCACCCCCCCTGGGTCGACATGTAACCAGAGGGGGGGGTCGGTCGGTCACCAAGGAGGCACCCCCCCTGGGTCGGCATGTAGCCAGAGGGGGGGGGGGGGTCGGTCGGTCACCAAGGAGGCAACCCCCCCCTCTCTCTCCTGGGTCGACATGTAACCAAAAAAGGGGGGAGTCGGTCGGCTGGTCACCAAGGAAGCACACCCCCCCTCTCGATGGGACGTGCAACGAGCCGAGGAGTGAAGCAGCAGTCGAACACGGAGGTCTCGCAGTGCTGACAACGCTCCGCGTTTCCGGGCCAAAGTGACCAGGTGTCAACCGCGCGCCACGTCACCGCGGCGGTTGAGCTCATTGCGGGTACACGTCAACCGCCCGATTTTCGCGGAGCGCCGTAACCGTCACCCCGCCACTATAAAAGGGGACCTACCCCTTCAGCAAAGAGGAAGGAAGAATTCTGGAGGAGACGCTGCTCGTTTCGTTCCGGAATTTGCGGAGCTGCGGAGATCGGTCGGTCTGCACCCAGAAGCTGTCTGCGGAGGTCGGTCGGTCTGCACCCAGAAGCTGACTGCGGAGGTCGGTCGGTCAGCAGCCAGACACTGTTTGCAGCGACCTGCAGACAGACGTTGTCTGCAGTGGTCAGAGTGAAATTGCAGAGGTCGGTAGTTTGGGAGACCGGTCCTCGGGGATTGTAATTGGGGTCAAGGTGAGAGATTGTAAACGAAGGAGCTGTTTTAGTGCATTCTCGCCCCACCAGTGGTTTTTTTCCCCTTCGACGTTGCGAAGGGGTTTTTCCACGTAACTACCGTCTATCTTTGTATTCGGCTTGTTAGATTGTGCTCACCACCCGAACCGCCCGGTTCGACTAAAAACCCCCCACAATCTTGGCGCCGTCTGTGGGATTAGTCTTCGAGACTTCCTACTAGAGCTTTCGACTGTTGACCCGTGGGTGTCGACCAGTCCGAGGCTACCTGCAACCAGCGATCCACGACCACACGGTTGAAGAACGATGGCCGGTGGACCGTATCGTACCCGTTCGATGTCGCAGCTCCCGTCCGAAACTGCGCCACTCGGAGATGCCAATGATGTCGGACGTCTTGTTCAATAGCCAACGGACACGGAGCGCGTAGTCCCATTGGCGAATCCTGTACTGGGGGTCGGGGAGTCCAGTCAAGCTCCGGTAGCGACCCTGGCTCCTCTGACCGGGGGTCTGTCGGAAGCTTTTCTGGCCACAATGATGATGACCCAGCAAGCTCTCACCACCCAGCTCCAAACGATGCAGCGCAACTACGAGGAGTTGCGTGACTTCGTGCGGGCCGCGCCGGCGGGCGGTCTACTCAATCAGGGCATGTTGGCCCAAGCGGGACAGAGCCTCCCCACTCAAGCTGCCCCACCAGTGCAAATGCAGCCGCAACCAGTGCCTCAGGTGGAGGTCAGGGTTAATCGCTCGGTGGAGGTCCAAAGTGCGAATCCCGACGGGCGAGACTCGAGTAGCCCTGAACCTGCGGAAAGAAACATACACGCCTGAGCTGCGTCGGCACGCTCGGATGTCTGGTCCCGGCTTGGGGCACACCCCCGACAGTCGCCTGCCTCCAAGCATCATTCGAAGACGGACTCGGCACAAGTGCATCGCCCGAAGCGAGACGGCGAGCATCATCGTCAACCGAGTGATAGTCACCACACTCGGATGACGCCAGCTAGTCGGCAGCCGGCTCATACTACTGATCGGAGGAGCGTACACGAGCGCATTCGGGTGCATGCGTCGGAGCGACTCGGGGAGCGAGAGGAGATCCAGCGAGACCGACCGGGGGTCCGAGCTCCCGACCGGTTGGAGGAAGTCGCCATCCGAGGAGCCGCACGGTCGCCGCTTGTTGAGAGGCTACTCCGGGAGCCATTCCATCGAGGATGGAATCCTCCACGCCTCCCCAAGTTTGACAGATCGAAAGACCCGGTGGAGCATGTACTGGCTTTCCGGGATGCTCTGGTCCCGCACGAGGATGATCATATCCTCTGCCGGACCTTCGCCAACAGCTTGTCGGGAACCCCCCTCGAATGGTTCCACAAGCTTAGGCCCTCGTCCATCTCCTCCTTCTCGGAGCTGAGCGCGCGGTTCATCGACCAGTACCGATGTAATCGCCGGGAGCTGAAGACTCTGGAGTCACTCTTCGGGATGAGTATGACTCAGAAGGAGACGCTCCGACAATTCTACCATAGGTTCAGGTCCGAGTACCTGAGCTTGGCGGACGCAGACGGGCAGGATCGCATGGTGATCGCGGCCTTCAAGAACGCCATTCAGCCTGCCCAGCTCGTCAACGCGTCGCTCATCAAGCGAACTCCGGAGACGATCGACGAGCTATCGCGGCGTATTGAGAAGTACATCAAGATCGAAGACGCGGACCGCAAGAGGAAGGCAGTGGAAACCGGGGTCCCGCACCAAGGCTACGCCAAACCAGCTGCTGTGAAGAACGTCAACAAGCAACAGGGCGAGGCGACGAGGCATGACGCGAAGCGGCAGAAGCAAGACAGGCCAGCGAGGCCACAGTGGAACAGGGAGTTCACAGTACTGAACGCCCCCATAGACCAGATCCTTGAAGCCATCGAAGGTGAACCGTACTTCAAGTGGGCACAACCGCTTGAGCCCGGGGAGAGGGGAGCCAGAGATGCATCAAGGTACTGTGAGTACCATCAAGGCCAAGGTCACACCACCCTGCAGTGCTGGGCGCTCAAGCATCATATTGAGGATCTCATTGAGGCCGGCCACCTTGGCTGCTTCATTGACATCCCTCAACGTAAGGAAACCAAGGCTGTAGGGGAAGTCCAGCGAGGAGCGACGGCACAGCGCTTACCGGGTCCTCCGCCAGAAAGACGTCAACTCCGAGAGGTAGACGCCGTCTACGGGTACCATGGCCTTGTACCGTCGTCAAATGCCGCCGATCGACAGGTGCGGCGTATTGAACAAGCAAGGCAGGTCCACCATGTGGTGCTCGAACCTGTCATCCGTCCCGAGCCAAGAGTAGAAGCTGCAGTACAATTTTCGGCGGCTGATCTGGTCGGAATAGAGAGGCCCCACAACCATCCCCTGGTCATACGGCTGCAGATAGCCAATTGCCTAGTGACGAGAATTCTGGTCGACGCCGGAAGTTCGATAGATGTGCTCTTCCTCAACGCCTTCGACGCTATACAGCTAGATCGCGAGCAGATGACTGAGTCATCGTCGACGATAACAGGCTTCACGGGAGAGGCTGCAAGGGTGGTTGGTGAGATCACCCTCCCGATCACAACAGGGCATCTCACTAATATTACCCGGTTCATTGTGATCGAGGCTCACTCGACGTACAACATCATCCTCGGAAGGCCGTGGCTCCACCACTTGGATGCGGTCCCCTCGTCTGCCCACCAGGTAGTGAAGTTTTGGACCGACAAGGGCGTGATGAGCATTCGAGGTGACCAGTCCTCGACAGCCAAGTGCGAGCTCAGTGCCATCCATCTGAAGACGACATGCCAAATTGAGGGAGGAGAACCAGGTAGAGGCGGCAATGAGTTGGGCATCCTCAACCTCTGGACTGTGAAGCAGAGTCAAGAAGATCCAAAGTTCCAGCTCCGCGCCCGATCAAGCATAGGAGCATGAGAGGGCCAACCCCTTGTGAAGACCGACTTGTCAGCTGAACTTAAAGAGCTGACAGTGTCGGGGGACCTGCTGAAGAGCGACCTGTCAGCTGAACGTAAAGAGCTGACAGTGTCGGGGGACTTGCTGAAGACCGATATGTCAGCTGAACGTAAAGAGCTGACAGTGTCGGGGGACCTGTTGAAGACTGACCTGTCAGCTGAATGTAAAGAGCTGACAGAGTCGGAGGACCTGCTGAAGACCGACCTGTCAGTTGAACGTAAAGAACTGACAGTATCGGGGGACCTGATGAAGACCGACCTGTCAGTTGAACGTAAAGAACTGACAGTTTTATAACGCCGGATCTATTCAATAAAAATGCATTTGCTCAGAGTTCTTGTTCATGCGTGAGAATAATGGTTACCTGAGGCAACCTAAACCAAGTGGTACATAACACTCCGAGCGAGTTCTGCCACTTGGCCGACCGGTCGACAGGACCCTGCGAAGGGCGAGACCGGCCGGTGAACACCTTGGAAGATCGGTCGACAGACCCCGCCGGGGTACGACCGGTCGACCAACCTAAACCAAGTGGTACATAACACTCCGAGCGAGTTCTACCACTTGGCCGACCGGTCGACAGGTCCCTGCGATGGGCAAGACCGGCCGGTGAACACCTGGGACGATCGGTCGACAGACCCCGCCGGGGTACGACCGGTCAACCAACCTAAACCAAGTGGTACATAACACTCCGAGCGAGTTCTACCACTTGGTCGACCGGTCGACAGGTCCCTGCGAAGGGCGAGACCGACCGGTGAACACCTGGGAAGATCGGTCGACAGACCCCGCCGAGGTACGACCGGTCAACCAACCTAAACCAAGTGGTATATAACACTCCGAGCGAGTTCTACCACTTGGCCGACCGGTCGATAGGACCCTGCAAAGGGCAAGACCGGCCGGTGAACACCTGGGAAGATCGGTCGACAGACCCCGCCGGGGTACGACCGATCGACCAACCTAAACCAAGTGGTACATAACACTCCGAGCGAGTTCTACCACTTGGCCGATCGATCGACAGGTCCCTGCGAAGGGCGTGACCGGTCGGTGAACACTTAGGAAAATCGATCAACAGAACCCGCGGGGGAACGACCGATCGACCGACGCAAGCAAGAGTTGAGGAGAAGAGTTACTATTACAGTCAACTCGTCAACGACTCAGATTTACCTCATGAAAGTCGTCGAGCTGACTCTGCCAGCCAGGTGCAACACTGGGGGTGTATCTTTCAGTATCGGAGGCAGCAATCAGCGATGTACTGATATGCGAGAGTGAAGGAGTGGAGAAGCCTGTCTACTATGTCAGCCGCATCATGACGTCAGCTGAAACTCGGTACGTGCGGATCGAACAAGTAGCCCTGGCATTGTATACGTGTCAAGGAGGCTTCGCCTGTACTTCGTCGCTCGCCCCATCGAGGTCATCACCGAGCACCCCCTAAAGGAAGTACTGGACAACTCTACTCGGGCAGGTCGGCTGAGCAAGTGGGCTGCAGAGCTGCAAGAGTTTGGTCCTCGGTATGTGCCTCGGAAAGCAGTCAAGGGCCAAGCACTTATGGACATCCTCAGCAATTTCCCGGCGGAAGACACTGCACCGGTGCCAGAGACGTTAGAAGACCTGTCGGTAGCTGCCGGTCGACCCGTGGGAGTCGGTGCGGCAGCAGGACAGGAGGACGAAGGAAAAGGCTGGAGATTGTTCGTGGATGGCTCATCGTGCGCAGTCGGGAGTGGTGTGGGGGTAGTCCTAGTAACCCCCGACCACACAAAGCTCGAAAAGTCAGTGCAGCTACTTTTCCCGACAACGAACAACAAAGCTGAGTACGAGGCGATGCTGACAGGACTGGAGATGGCGACAGCGCTGGGGGTGACCAGCCTACAGGTCTACGGTGACTCCTAACTGGTAATCAATCAGATTACCGGTAGGTACGAAGCCCGCGATGCCAGAATGCAAGCTTACCTGAAGCTGCCCGGGAGTTGATCGCCAAGTTCGAAGACATAAGCTTTCACCAGTTCCCCAGAACGGAAAACAAGCAGGCGGATGCCCTTGCTAATCTAGCATTGGTACTCGGAGAAGACAGAGAGAAAAGAGTCTTCATCGAGGTACAAGCTGACCCCCGAACAGTCGGCCCCGCGGAAGATAGTTGCCTGACGAGGAGGACACAAGCCATTGATGCGGTCCATACTATTGAGGTCAGAGCTGACTGGGTAAGCAACATGAAGAAGTACCTACTTAATGGGATACTACCGGAGGACGTCGATGATGCCCAAAGAACTAAGACGGGCACACAAACCGAGATGGGCACGCATGTCGAGGTGACGCATACAAACCAAGACAGGCACACAAACCGAGATGGGCGCGCATGTCGAGGTGGCGCATACAAACCAGGGCAGGTACGCAAACCGAGGCGGGCATGTAAGTCGAGACTGACACGCAGAATGAAGCTGTACGTAAATCGAGGCAAAGTGATCCTAACCGGGCGGGACCGAAGACCATCCAGTCAGGAGGGGGTATTGTGTGTACCTTTCACTTTTGGAGCCGGCGCCATAACAATCGAAGAGAAGGAGGGGAGATCGGCCATGCAACAAGTACCCCCCCCCTCTCTGTCGGGGTCGGTCGGTTGGTCCACAAAGAGGCAGCCCCCCCTCCCTTGGGTCGGCATGTACCCGAAGAGGGGGGGGGGGGTCGGCCGGTTGGTTCACAAGGAGGCAGCCCCCCCCCAGGTCGGCATGTATACAGAGAGGGGGGGGGGGGTCGGCCGGTTGGTTCACCAAGGAGGCACCCCCCCTGGGTCGGCATGTAGCTAGAGGGGGGGGGGGGGTCGGTCGGTCACCAAGGAGGCACCCCCCCTGGGTCGGCATGTAGCCAGAGGGAGGGGTCGGTCGGTCACCAAGGAGGCACCCCCCCCTGGGTCGGCATGTAGCCAGAGGGGGGGGTCAGTCGGTCACCAAGGAGGCACCCCCCCTGGGTCGGCATGTAACCAGAGGGGGGGTCGGTCGGTCACCAAGGAGGCACCCCCCCTGGGTCGGCATGTAGCCAGAGGGGGGGGGGGGGGTCGGTCGGTCACCAAGGAGGCAACCCCCCCCCCTCTCTCTCCTGGGTCGGCATGTAGCCAAAAAAGGGGGGAGTCGGTCGGCTGGTCACCAAGGAAGCACACCCCCCCTCTCGATGGGACGTGCAACGAGCCGAGGAGTGAAGCAGCAGTCGAACACGGAGGTCTCGCAGTGCTGACAACGCTCCGCGTTTCCGGGCCAAAGTGACCAGGTGTCAACTGCACGCCACGTCACCGCGGCGGTTGAGCTCATTGCGGGTACACGTCAACCGCCCGATTTTCGCGGAGCGCCGTAACCGTCACCCCGCCACTATAAAAGGGGACCTACCCCTTCAGCAAAGAGGAAGGAAGAATTCTGGAGGAGACGCTGCTCGTTTCGTTCCGGAATTTGCGGAGCTGCGGAGATCGGTCGGTCTGCACCCAAAAGCTGTCTGCGGAGGTCGGTCGGTCTGCACCCAGAAGCTGACTGCAGAGGTCGGTCGGTCAGCAGCCAGACACTGTTTGCAGCGACCTGCAGACAGACGTTGTCTGCAGCGGTCAGTGGTCAGAGTGAAATTGCAGAGGACGGTAGTTTGGGAGACCGGTCCTCGGGGATTGTAATTGGGGTCAAGGTGAGAGATTGTAAACGAAGGAGCTGTTTTAGTGCATTCTCGCCCCACCCGTGGTTTTTTTTCCCTTCGACGTTGCGAAGGGGTTTTTCCACGTAACTACCGTCTATCTTTGTATTCGGCTTGTTAGATTGTGCTCGCCACCCGAACCGCCCGGTTCGACTAAAAACCCCCCACAATATATATATATATATATATATATATATAGATATATATATATATATATATATATATATATATATATATATATATATATATATATATATATATATGGGGACAGGGAGCCTGGACCTCAGGTGCAGAGTTCACGCTGTACCGGAGCCGCTCCCCACGCGCCACGTGGCCAAGAAACCGGCCGGATCGAGTTTAAAACCCCAGGATGAACAGTAGCCGTCTGATTCTTTCGATCGGATGCCAGATCTGGCCGCCCGACTCTCAAATGCATGGGATCAATCACAGCCGTCTGATCCGTGCAGTGTACCCCGCCCGCCACCGTCTGATCCGTGCAGCGCACCCCCGCCTGGTGTATCAGTTGGACCGGGTGATTCCCGTCCGTTCGATCGAGGGAATCGAACGGACAGAAACATTTTTCGCTGTTACTGTAGCGGCTACAGTAACAGCGAAAAATGTTTTCGTCCGTTCGATTCCCTCGATCGAACGGACGGGAATCACCCGACCCAACTGATACACCGGGCGGGGGTGCGCTGCACGGATCAGACGACGGCGGACGGGGTGCACTGCACGGATCAGACGGCGGGCATCAATCCCGCGTTTTTGAAGACGGGCGGTCGGATCTTCCGTCCGATCGAATCGATCAGACGGCTGTGATTCGTCTCGCGATTTTAAATACGGGGTGGTTGGATTTGATGGCCACGTGGCGCGCGCAGGGGGCTCCGGTGCAGCGTGAACGCTGCACCTGAGGTCCAGGCTCCACGTCCCCTATATATATATATATATATATATATATATATATATATATATATATATATATATATATATATATATATATATATATATATATATATATATGTGTGTATATTGGGAAATGAGTTCCTATGACATGTCATAGGGAGTACCCTATGACATATGGGGAGTTAGTAACCCTAGAATATTTAGAATGTTCTGAATTTTTATGAGGATGATCACCCTATCTTAGATAGGACCCCCGCAAAAAATCGGCTCCTTCTAAAACTTCTAGAGGCATCAAATATGATTTTCAATTTAACGGCTAAAATGGATGGCCGATAAAGCTTCTAGTATTTGATGCCTCAACAAGTTTTAGAATGCTTTGATTTTTTGTGGACATTCTATCTAAGGTAAGGTAATCACCCTCAAAAAAATTCAGCACATTCTAAACATTCTAGCATTACTAATTCACCATATGTCATAGGGTACTCCCTATGACATGTCATAGGAACCCAGCCCTCATATATATATATATATATATATATATATATATATATATATATATATATATATATATATATATCCGTTGACAACCTGTTTCCTTGACAACCCGTTGACAACCCACCATTTGAAGGGGCTAGAGATTTTAGAATTTGCTGATTTTTTGTGAGAATGATCACTATGGCAAGTTGATCTTCCTCACAAAAAATCAACAACTTTTGAAACCTCTAAGAGCGCCAAATATTAGAATCTTTTTTTAACCGTTTATTTAAACCGTTAATTTGAATACACATTTGATGCCCTTATAAGTTTCAGAATTTGTTGATTTTTTGTGAGGATCATCATTATGACAAGTTGATCATCCTCACATAAAATTATCAAATTCTGAAACCTCTAAAGGCACCAAATGTTAGAAGTTTTTTTTAACCCTTTATTTGAACCGTTAATTTGAATAACACATTTGATGCCATTATAAGTTTTAGAATTTATTGATTTTTTGTGAGGATGATCAACTTGCCATAATGATCAGCCTCATAAAAAATCAGCAAATTCGGAAACCTTTATCCAACGATTGAAGCGAATTGTAAACGGATAGTAAATTTACCTCCCATTTTGGATTGTCAGCGGATTCTATATATATATATATATATATATATATATGGGTTGGGATCCGTTGAAACCCGTCATTTGAAGTAGCTAAAAGTTTTAGAATTTGTTGATTTTTTGTGAGGATAATCACTATGGCAAGTTGATCATCCTCGCAAAAAATCAACAAATTCAGAAACCTCTAAAGGCGCCAAATGTTTGAAGCTTTTCTTAACCATCTACTTGAACCGTTAATTTGAATAACACATTTGATGCCCTTATAAGTTTTAAAATTTATTGATTTTTTGTGAGGATGATCAACTTGCCATAATGATCATCCTCACAAAAAATCAGTAAATTCGGAAACCTCTACCAAACGATTGAAGCGAGTTGTTAATTTACCTCCCATTTTGGGTTATCAATAGATCCTAGCCCTACATATATATATATATATATATATATATATATATATATATATATATATATATATATATATATATATATATATATATATATATATATATATATATATATATATATATATATATATATATATATATATATATATATATATATATATATATATATATATATGGGCATGCTATAATGCGGCATGCGGTACGTGCGGCACCATACCGTAGCCGTCTGATGCACCCGCTGTGTTTATCGCATGCTCGCAGCGGTGCATCAGACGGTTATAGTGCGGTGCCGCACTTACCGCATGCCACATTATAGCATGCCCCTATATATATATATATATATATATATATATATATATATATATATATATATATATATATATATATATATATATATATATATATATATATATATATATATATATATATATATATATATAGGGAGAGAGAGAGAGAGGCTGTTAGGATGCGGTGTTCAGTGCGTACGATGCACACAGCGGTGCATCTGGCGGTTGCGGTGCGACGCCGCACGCACCGCACTCCGCATTTTAGCATTTCTTTCTCTCTTATATATATATATACTAGTAAAAACCCCATGCCCAAGGGCACGAAAAAGATTTCAAGGGCGATAGAAACATTTTGAGGGCAGTGATAATATTTAGAGGGTGGCAACAATATTTCGACGGAAGCAATGATAGTTCATGGGCAACGATATTATTTTGAGAAGGGGGGTCATAATATTTCGAGGGTGGTAAAGAAATATTTCGAGAGCGGTAATAATATTATTAGGGGGTCCAATAATATGAGGGTGGCAATAATATTTTGAGGGAGGCAATAGAACCCTGACGGCTGCCGACCCCACTCAGTCCAACCGCATGCAAACTAATGATTGTGGTGAGGTTTCAACTCGGAACGCCCCTTCCTCTAGGTTGCTCTCTCTCTCTCTCTCTCTCTCTCTCTCTCTCTCTCTCTCTCTCTCTCTCTCTCTCTCTTTCCTTCTTTGTCGGAGGGGACAACCATAAGGCAACCCGACCCAAGTCCTCACTAATGCAATGGTGGCATTCGATGTTACTAACTATTTTTAGCCTCGACAGGCATGCAAACAAATGACTATAAGGGTATCAAAAAAAGGTTTCTGACCATACAGTAGGTATCGAAAAAAGGTTTCCGATATCGCCTGTTTCATCTGATTCCGAGTTCGGACGGAGAAACGACAGCCAAACAAAGTTTGGCGAGTTAGCGAGCTAGCGAATCGGGTCTGCGGTTGTTGAGTCGGGTTGCAGTGTTAGGCGGGTCGTGTTCAGGGCTTAAGGTGGGTCTGGCCAGAATAATTAACCTAGGGACAGATCGATTATTTACATATTTGCCCCCGCCTCTTCTTCCCCATGCGCTCAATGAGCGCAGGGGGGAGGGGGTGTCTGTGCAATGGTCAGTACCCCGGAGATGTCTAGCTACGGGGTTTAGGTCGCAGAGGAGGAAAGAATGAGAGTGAGGTGGCTAACCTGGGTGGCTCACCGGTGTCGGGGGAGGTGCTCGGAGAGGTGGCTGCTGTTGCTCCTCCCTCGATCTCTCTGTATAGGGGGATGGGTGTGGGTTACCAAGAGAGATAGAGAGAGAAACAGGCGGGCGGCTGGGAGAGAGAGAAAGAGAGGGGGGCGTACAATGGGTGCAGAGAGAGAGGGGGGCGCACAATGGGTGCAGAGAGAGAGGGGGGGCACAGTGGGCAGGGTGGGTTCCGATTTGAGAGAGAGAGAGAGAGAGAGAGAGAGAGAGAG
This sequence comes from Chamaelirium japonicum, assembly GCA_947650365.1. Taxonomy (NCBI): domain Eukaryota; kingdom Viridiplantae; phylum Streptophyta; class Magnoliopsida; order Liliales; family Melanthiaceae; genus Chamaelirium; species Chamaelirium japonicum. The sequence goes on along the minus strand of OX393551.1, from coordinate 43,847,180 downwards.
AGAGAGAGAGAGAGAGAGAGTCACGGGATAGGTATCAAGCAGAGGTCAGGCGACGGGCGGAGGAGGCGGCGATGGGAGAGGTCAAATATATATATATATATATATATATATATATATATATATATATATATATATATATATATATATATATATATATATATATATATATATATATATATATATATATATATATATATATATATATATATATATATATATATATATATATTATATATATATATATATATATATATATATATATATATATATATATATAGAGAGAGAGAGAGAGAGAGAGAGGAGAGCACTTGCAGGGCGAGCAGAGGCTGGGCTGGGGCACACAACAGGTGCAAAGAGAGAGAGAGAGGGAGACAGAAAGAGAGAGAGAGTCACGGGGTGGGTATCGAGTAGAGGTCGGGTGGCAGGTGGAGGAGGCGGCGACGGGGGAGGTCAGAGAGAGAGAGAGAGAGAGAGAGAGAGAGAGAGAGAGAGAGAGAGCACCTGCGGGGCGAGTAGAGGCCGGGCTGCAGCATACAATGGGTGCAAAGAGAGAGAGAGAGAGAGAGAAGGGGAGGAGAGTCACGGGGTGGGTGTCGAGCAAAGGTCGAGCAATGACGTTGCAAGCAAAGACGGGAGAGAGAGAGAGAGGGGGGGGGGGGACATGCAGGGGTGAGTAGAGGCCGAGCGGCAGCGTCGCAAGCGGTGGAGGCGGAGATGGGGGAGATTGAGGTGGGAGACTCAGAGAGAAGAGAATACGGGAGATGAGAGAGAGAGAGAGGGGGGGAGCACATGCAGGGGTGAGCAAAGGCCGGGCGGCAGCGTCGAAAGCGGTGGAGGCAGAGATGGGGGAGATCGAGGTGGAGACCCGGAGAGGAGAAGAGAATACAAGAGATGAGAGAGAGAGAGAGAGAGAGAGAGAGAGAGAGAGAGAGAGAGAGAGAGAGAGAGATTATACTTTGGGATATCTCACTTAGCATCTTCAGCAAAATTCCCACATAAGAAATACTTTTGGATAAATTATACTTTGCCCCCTTGAAGTTTAGCTCAAAAACACTTAATCCCCCTGTAGTTAAAAAACTACATTTTCTGCCCCTTCAATTCAATTTTGATTAGATAAAATTACCAAATGAAGAAATTAAGTAGTTGACAACAGGGTTAATGGGCTAACAATTCAAACTTTAGGGAGTGATTTGGAACAAAATAAACTACAGGCAACAACTTCCATCGCCATAGGCAACAACTTCCATCATCGCCCACCGCCATCTGTTGTACCCATACACGACCAGTGCATCGCACTCTCTATAATATTTACAACTTTTTCTCTCTAAAATATTCTCTTTATAATATTTTCTCTACAAAATTAACTTTGCATGACATTTTGGATCAACATGAAAAAAAGAATCGAAAAAAAAGTCATCCAATTTTGTATGGATTTCTCTCTGCTATCTCTTTCTCAGGCTACCCAATTTGAGGAGTTGTGCTAGGGCCATGCTATTGCTTACATAATTCGGTGGCAAAAGCCATCGAATTAGTACTTCCTTTTGCGACGGAGCTGCTAGCCGTCATATATATAAATTCAAATTCTACGAAGTCCAGTGACTGTCGAGAGAAGTTCCAAAAACAACCGTTGGCCACCATATAGGTATCTTTAATATTTTAAAAAAGTTAATGCGTTGTCATTGCTTTGAATAATAGAGATACCTACTTCTGAAATACATTATCAATAAGTAATAATGTTACTTCTACATATTATAATGAAACCACCCTTACAAAACCAAACAATTACAAAAGTAATTCCACCATCCTTACATATCAACATTAAAGCATGTATCAAACCCGCATTAATAAAAAACCAACAAAAAAGAACAGCTTTATTTCACAAAAAACAAAAAAAAACTATAGTAATAAAGAGGCATGCATGATAATTCCATCGGATGACTGTGATTATATTTGTCTTCCTCTCTTGAAAACCTGAAATCACAAAAGGCCAAAAGAAAAAAAAAATTAAACAAATTAAGTTATATTGAGCATAAAAAGTATTATTTTAGACCATTATAAATACAAACATATATCCACTAAAAAAAAACATCTAAAAGTACATGGACTGATTTGGGGAAAAAAAATTTCGATGAGATAAGTGATCTTGGGCAAAGCTTTAGGATGTTAAATGTAATTTGCGCTACATTTAACGACTGCATTGAGTAGGGAGACAAAGAGTTTTTGATGTATAAATTACACTTTACCCCCAACAGTTTAGCGCAAAAATACTTAAACCCCCTATAGTTAGTTAGAAAATTAGACTTTTCCCATTAGAAAATTACGCTTTTTCCCCTTCAAATCCGATAAAAATTATCAGATGAGAAAACTAAGTAGTTGACAAAAGGGGGCAATGTGCTAACATTTCAAACTTTAGGGAGCGGTTTGGAACAAAATAAACACATTTATGATGTAAGTGTTTTTGAGCTAAACTTCAGGGGAGAAAGTGTAATTTACCTATTCTGATTTAAGAGGAGCTTCAGACCACTCCCTGTGAGAAAACTAAGTAGTTGACAAAAGGGGGGCAATGTGCTAACATTTCAAACTTTAGGGAGCGGTTTGGAACAAAATAAACACATTTATGATGTAAGTGTTTTTGAGCTAAACTTCAGGGGGGAAAGTGTAATTTACCTATTCTGATTTAAGGGGAGCTTCAGACCACTCCCTGTGTTGCTCCGCCCTAAAGTGTCGTCAAGGAGACGGCTTCGTCCCCACCCCCTCCCCGTGTGGCTCCGCCCCTAAGGGGGGACTTCGTTGACCGGGTCGTCTCACCGGAGGCGACCGTTTTGTCCCCACCCACACACCTCCAGAAGCTCATATTTCCGGCGAACCGGAGATCTCGGAGAATCTCTCCCGTTCGATCACGATCGAGAGTGCCGGCGGCGTGCAACAACCCTCTTCCCCTCTCCTTTGCGCCTTCATCGTCGGGATCACCTCTGCTTCTCTTCTTGCCAGATCTGCACTATCATGCGACCTCGAGCCCTAATCCGTCGACATAGCCGACGTCAGCCTGTCAGCAGTAGAGATCCGGCGAGATCCTCGGCCCCTCTGTGGCTTCCGACTGCTTCAAATGCCCTTGTTGATATTAGCTCCGCCCTGACCTCCTCTTCGACTACAATCTACAACCGACCGCGACCTCCTCTACTATCGCCTCTCGATCACCGGCTGCACCAACATCGGCGGTGGTGGTCGGGTCTGCTTTCTCCCTCTCGATCGTCGGCCGCACCTAACACCCGACCACGGCGAGGTTCCCCTCTGCCCCCGTCTCTCTCTATGTGTGTGTGACCGCTGACTCCCACCCGACGACCATAAGGCCGAGTCATGGCGGAGCCGTGCGCAAGGAGCTCCGGCGAGGAGGATTGGAGATGGACTGAGTTGTTGAAGACTGGGCAGCGCGGGAGAACTCCGATAGCCGGATCAGGGCTGGGTGTGGTAGATCAAGGCCAGGTGAGGGAGGGGCTGTGGTTGGAGGAAGGAGTCAGGCGACAGCAGTCGGAACTCCGGCATGTTTGGCTGGGCCGAATGGGATCGGTATGACCCAAGTGTCTTTGGGATGGGCCAGGCGGCGACTGGCTTGTCCAGAAGGGCTCTAGTGAGGCGAATCAGAACTCTTCTTCTCTTTTTTGTTGTTTTAGATCTGTACATTAGAAGAAGATGAACAAAAAAAATGTAAATCAGAAGGAGAAGGTGAGATGGTACGAATGGGGCTTTGCTGGAGGTACCTTCGTCTTGGCTGCGAATGGGGTTTCTTTGGTTCTGGAGGCACCACCGCATTGGCTGCGAATGGGGTTTCTTTGGTGCTGGAGGCACCTCCACCTTGCCTGCAAAACCGGAGTCCTCTCTCTCTTTCTCTCATTCTCTCTCTCTCTGGATTATTGAGGCGGTAGTAGATGGTTGTGTGGCTTTTACACGACTGTTCAGGGGGGGAGTAGCTGGTTGTGTGGCTAGCGCTGGGCTCAAGAAAAGAGAGAGACAGTACAGCTGGAGTGATTTAATTACTGTGATTTCAAATTTGAAAGGGGAAAAAGAGGGGGATGAGTTTGAATTCAAATTTGAAGAGTAAATCCTAGTCATTGATGTTTATCCCCCTCCATTCTATAAATCTCAGCCGCTGGTTTGTCTTAGTTCATTTGTCCCCCCCACAACCGTTGTCCCTTATTATATAGATATATATATATATATAGGGCATGCTATAATGCGGCATGCGGCAAGTGCGGCACCACATAGTAGCCGTCTGATGCACCGCTGCGTGCATCGCATGCATGTAACGCGTGTATCAGACGGCTGCGGTGCAGTGCCGCACGTACCGCATGCCGCATTATAGCATGCTCCTATATATATATATATATATATATATATATATATATATATATATATATATATATATATATATATATATATATATATATATATATATATATATATATATATATATATATATATATATATATATATATATATATATATATATATATATATATATAGGAGCGTGTTAGGATGCGGCGTGCGGTGCGTACAGTGTCACACCATAGCCATCTGATGCACCGCTGCATGCATCGTACACATGCAGCGGGTGCATCAGAAGGCTGCGCTGTGACACCGCACACCACATTTTATCATTCCTCTCTCTCTCTCTCTCTCTCTCTCTCTATATATATATATATATATATATATATATATATATATATATATATATATATATATATATATATAAAGAGAGAGAGAGAAGGGTAAGTTTTTATGCCTATGCATTAAAGGATTCAATGTATGCTCCTCTATTAACACATATAGAGGTTTCCAAATTTGCTAATTTTTTTTGGATGTGATATCTATGTTGAGATGATCATCCTCACAAAAAATCAGCAAGTTCTGAAACCTTTAAGCATTTTAAATAATCTTATCAAATTAATGGTTGAAATAGACAAACGATATAATTTCTATCATTTTGATGCACCTAGAGGTTTCAGACTTTGCTGATTTTTTGTTAGGGTGATCATATTGCTATAGATAGCATATCCACCAAAAATTAATAAATTCTGAAATATCTATGTCTATCAAAATATTAGAAGCTTTATCAGCCGTTTATTTCAATCGTTAATTTGATGAGCTTATTTGAAATGCTTAGAGGTTTCAGAACTTGCTGATTTTTTGTGAGGATGATCATCTTAATATAGATATCACATCCGCAAAAAATTAGCAAATTTGGAAACCTTTATATATGATAATAGATGAAGCATACATTGAAGATTCAATGCATGGGGATACAAACTTACCCTTCCCTATATATATATATATATATATATATATATATATATATATATATATATATATATATATATATATATATATATATATATATATATATATATATATATATATATATATATATATATATATATATATATATATATATATATATATATATATATATATATATATATATATATATATAGTCGTAATTATTGACTTTCTTAAGAAGCGTGGCATCTTCTCCATTCAAGTTCACCATTTGAATGGTGAACTCGATTTCACCAAACCCTTTCCCTTTGCATATTGTTACAATTTGCTACAGTATTTTTGCAGATTGCTACTCTTTGCTATAGTGAAATCATTGTAGTAGTAACTGTATATGCTACAGTGAAATCACTGTAGCAAATAGTAACAATTTGCAAAACACTGTAGCTAATGAGTAACATTTGCAGATTATTACTCTTCGCTACGAAGAACAGTAATATTTGTGATTTTACTATTAGGGGAAATTTTGTCATTTAAACGTGAGAAAAAGTCAATGGAGGGACTTACTGTAAATGATTCTTTTTCGGGAGGGACCTGGTGCAAAACCATCTTGTTGTGGTTTTTTTTTGGGTAATATGTGATAGGTCAACAAATCAAATTTAGTGATAAAGACAATCAACATCGTGAAATAGTGTTAAGTCTTCCCGATAGAAAAATATCATTTTTACCCCTACGACTAGCTATACACGTGAGCAAGACCCTAGGTACAGCATTACATGTGGGCATTGGTTCTGTAACCAAAAGTAACAAGCTTCAAAAATTGTTACTCTTTTATTACAGTGAATCACTGTAGTAATTTTTTTTTGTAAAATCTTACCAATTAATTTTTGTTATAGTGAAATCACTTTAGTAAAAGAGTAATAATTTTTGCAAATTGAGTAACAGTGTAACATCCACCCCAAACACACAAGATTTTGTCCGCTTTACCCGTGCCCGTACGAGGACTTCCCAAGGAGTCACCCATCCTAGTACTATTATCGTTCGAGCACGCTTAACTACGGAGTTCTTACGGAATCCGTAGCGGCGCACGGTTTTAAAACGCGTCTTCTATGTTTGGAAGGGAAAATTATATAAGTAGCTCATGATCTCCTTCTCTCCAGACGATGTGGGGCTAACTCATGGCCTTGTACACCTCACCTCACCTCATCCATCTTGGCATTCCCTCCTCAGGAGTCTTGGCTCTTGGCTATTGGCCTATTGGATCTTGGTCATCACAATCCACCCCCCCTTAAGGCTACATGTCCTCGTGTAGGGTTAGACCCCCCCATAGGGGGGAGAACCGGCTATGATACAATTTTGTAACATCCGCTTTGCCCGTGCCCGTACGAGGACTTCCCAGGGGGTCACCCATCCTGATACTACTATCGTCCGAGCACGCTTAACTACGGAGTTTTTACGAAATCTGTAGTGGCGCACGGTTTTAAAACGCGTCTTCTATGTTTGTAAGGGGAAATTATATAAGTAGCTCAGGATCTCCTTCTCTCCTGGGAATGTGGGGCTAACTCATGGTCTTATACACCTCACCTCACCTCATCCATCTTGGCATTCCCGCCTCAGGAGTCTTGGCTCTTGGCTATTGGCCTATTGGATCTTGGTCATCACAAACAGTCTTGTTGAGTAACAATTTATGCAAATTGTTACTAATTTGCAATAGTGAAATCATTGTAGAATTTTTTTTTTGAGATATCTTGTCAGGAAAAAATTGCTACGGTGAAATTACTGTAGCAAAAGAGTAACAATCTTTACAAATTGAGTAACAATATTTGTAGAGTAACAATTTGTGCATATTTTTACTCTTTTGCTACAATCAAATTACTGTAGCAATATATTTTTTCCTGTGAAATCGTGTCCAATTTATTTTTTTTTGCTACAATATAATCACTGTAGTAAATCCGCGGGTTGGAGTCCTATAGCGGCAAAGGACGAAGGGGCATGCATTAAGGGACAATTTGATCACTAAAAAGAGATAAAAGTCACGTGTGGGCCTTTCTCTAGCTGGATCTTTTTCGGGAGAAACCTGCTGCAGACCATCTTTTTAGGTGTCCTTACCTTTAAAGATATCTCTTGTCAGGGACCTCTCACTAAGTCCTCAATTTTTTTTTTAGCAGTGTCTCATTTGTGGGAGGGTTAAGACAGCCCCCTAGCAGCTATTAATTAGATGAAAGCCAGAATCGATCCGGGGTCTTGGATACCAACCACCCAAGACTTTACAAACTCACCTAACAAGAACTTTGTGTGTCCTTTTCACCAAACAGATTTCTTGCCAGGGACTAACACTAAGGGACAAAAAATAAAAAAAAATTCCCTTCCTCTTATGTACGGACTTTGACTCTTCTCCAGTAACACGAAGGTGACCAGTAATTGACAGGTAAAGATCACAGCCACCGGTTTTGATGTAGTCGCTGCCCACTTATGACAAAAATACCCTGATCCATCATGGTCGTTGCTTCTGCATCCCACGTCTGTGATCGTTGCCGACCAATTACAGGCCACTCTCATTACTGAGCAACGCTCATCAGCCATCCGGTTTTCCATCTTGATGGGCCATCCCATGTGGCACTTGGTCCCTTTGCCTGACGAGCACTGCAATTTAAACACTCAAGGGGACAAACAAGCGGACATAATAAGGGCGTGGGTTGCATCCGCCAACCCACCTAGCGCTGGCTGATGCGGGTTCGACTCCTCTCCACTAATGACCGTCACCCCTATCCATTGACGGTTTGGGACGCAACCAATGATGATCCAAAAATCCCAGTGCTCACCAGGGGCGTAGCCAGAAACTTTTTTAAGACTGGGCTGAAACTAAACTATTTTTTTTTTTACAATGAAACAATACTAAGCAAATTTTTTTAAACAAACATCGACGATACTAGAAATTATATTAATATAAAAAAGGATTAATTATACTTTGTCCCCCTGAATTTTAGCTCAAAAATATTTAATCCTTCTATAGTTAAAAAACTACATTTTGCCCCATTGAAGTCAAATAAAAATTACAAAATGAGAGATATTAAGTAGTTGACAAAAGGAGTATTGTACTAACATTTCAAACTTTAGGGAGCGTTTTGGAACAAAGTAAACTATAGGGGGGTTAAGTGTTTTTGGCCGTGATTCACGTTTCGTGAGGACTCAGAGGCGATAGCGATTCAAGTACGTGTCGCGAGGGGCCAAGGGCCTCGCTGCGTTGAGGCGGGCTGAGGTCTTGGTTGAGGCGGACTGAGACATGTACTTAATAATATGGGATAATTTTTCTCAAAACTCGGCCGGGCTATAGCCCGGCCGAGCCAACTATTAGCTCCGCCCATGCTGCTCACCACCTGCCATTGCTGTCGGTTGCCGGCCACGACGACACCTACCGACCCCTGATCGCCCCGTTGGCCACCACGTGCCAACGCCCTCCACAGTGGTGGGTGGTGGCATTTGGTGGTCTGTGGGCGGTGGCGGGTGGGCGATAGGGTGGCGAGAGTGGTAGGCGGAGGCCGATAAAAAAAAAAACGGTCGACTGTGGAAGGTGAGGGGCAACATTCTGGAGGTGGTGGCATCCTCTTGGGTTCGTCGTATAACCATAGATCGTGGCCATTGATTTACATATCGTCACTTGTAGCTCTCAAAATCGTAGCAATCGATAGGGGAGATGATCAACGATGGAGATAAATCGAACCGAACCGAACCGAACCGATGCCCTCCACGGTCCGTATTAGTATGTCTCTTTGTATGTTCAAATAGCATTTTTTTCCCCCAGAGGAACGTAGTTGAGTGTGATTCATCTGGTTGCAACGGACGGCTGTCACATTGCCACGTCAGGATGGCACGATCCGGATGGCATCGTCAAATCGCGTGTGCCCCGCATGCGAGTGCAGCGGTACGTTCAAACCGGGACGAGGGAAAAAGCGGGACCGCAAAGCGCCAAACAAGGCTGTGGCTCCATCGCATACGTCGGGCTTGCGTGTGTAAGCCCCACAGGCAGGCCGGGCGTATAAAAGCTCCGACGCGCGGATTCCATTTACTTTATTTTTTATTGAGGAACGATATTAACCCCCGGGGGCCGCCTCGCCTGAGCCTCTCTCTCTCTCTCTCTCCCCTCACACAACAAACGTTGTGAGAGAGGAGCCGCAAGCCAGAGGTTTCTTCTTCTTTCCCTCACCGGCGGTTTCTTCAACCTGCTCCCTCCAAAACCTCACCCTGATCAGCTCATCCCCCGATGCAAACGGAGGTTCGAATCGGCAAGCTGCGCCGGTCGCAGATCTTTTACGGCAGATCCTCCGAGAAGGCCTCGACGCCGCCGGATCCAGAGCCGGAGGCGGATTCCGGCCGGGAGCCCCAGCCTCACGTCCTCCACAACTTCTCGTTCCCGATCTTGAAGAAATGGGGGAGCCAGAGGGTCCTCCGCTGCCTCGGCGTCAATCGCAAGGGTGAGATGATCGGCCGGAGATCGACGGCCGCCGGGATGTCAGGCGCCGTCGCGCCGCGGATCCGAGCTCCCGACGAGGAGGTCGGGGGAGGGGGAGGCGAGCGGGGGGCTCGATGAGGTCAGGGAGAAGCTCCTGGTCCATCTCCGCGAGGCGGCCGACCGGCTGAAGTTCGTGGTCCCTCCACGGGAAGTCGAGCCGGAGGAGCCGGCCCCGGTGCCGCGGCAGACGCCGAAACCGGATCCGGTGCCGGCGGCGGAGCCGCCTTCTTCTTCTGCGGCCGACGTGGCGGGGCCGTGGAATCTGCGGGGGAGGAGGGCCCCGATCCGGATCGACCGGCGCGTGAGCCTCTCGCCGCCGGCCGAGCGCGCTCACCCCCCGAGGTCCGTCCGTCTCCGGTCGGAGGTTTCGGAGAGGAGGGAGAGGCCCCGGTTCTCCATCTCGCTCTCACGGGATGAGATCGACGAGGACATCTACTCCGTTACGGGATCCATGCCCCGCCGCCGTCCCCGAAAGCGGCCCCGAACCCTACAGAAGCAGCTCGATGTAACCCCCCTTCTCTCTCTCTCTCTCTCTCTCTCTCTCTCTCTCTCTCTCTCTCTCTCTCTCTCTCTCTCTCTCTCTCTCTCTCCATTTTTGGGTCCTTTTCTAAAGATGAATCCTTCTGCTTGTTTCTTCTTCCTCGTTGCAGTCACTGCTCCCGGGTTCATGGCTATCCGAGATCACCGCCGACTCATACAAGGTTCCCGACTAACCAACCCCCCCCTACTCGGCTACGGTCACCTTCACCGGTAATGTGACCTCTCAGCCGCTGGATACCTGATTAGCCATCCATTTGTTCAGTATAATCTATCTATATATATATATTTCCCCTTAAGTCCTTCATTATCTAAAGATAGCATCTGCAATTAGTTGTGTTGTTGGAGAGTAAGGAAAGCAACGCCCTTTTGTCCTCTATTCAGGAAACGGTCCATGTTTAGTCCTAATAAAATGCAGCCCCCCGTTAACGAATTCGGAATTTTCAAATCTTTAACGGCGTAGAATCGGGTTGACGTTGCGGTGGTCGGGTGGCGGGGTGGTGGTGGCCGCCGTACGGTCCACGGGGCCGACGCGGGGTCAGCCTCGTGCATTGGCGGAATTTCCCATGGGGGTGGCGGCTTTACCGGGTTGGCTAGGTCAAACCGAACCCTCTTGTGCACGGCTTCTCCCAAATGTGTTGGGTTGGGTTGGGTTGGGTGCAGCCAAGCTAGCTGTCCAAATGATCCTGAATCACCCACTACACATCTGGGTCCGAAGCGAGCTGGGTGCAGACCAGCCTGCAATTAGGGCTAACGGCTGGGCATAGGCAAGTCGGGTCCGGGGCCATATATTAGTCCTCTCATCCAAACCCGACTCGTTTTTCGTTTGTTCTTACCAACCAAAACCCTAGCCTTTCAGGACCGGAAAATGATGGGCGCTAGCACAACCCTTCAAGGACCCGAGCCGAGCAAGGTTCATGTTAATGCCATTAATTATCGGTATGCTTATTTACCCACTTAGGTCGTTAAGGTACGGGTTAAATTCTTCTGTTCCCATAAACTACCCATGTATCTTTTGACTTTTGGCAATTATTTAAACCATCCTTCTATTTCTAGGTATGAGACCGACAATACAACTTAAAGTATTATAAGTCTTATGAGTATCATATAATACTTTTAATACTAATGACTGATTAAGCCTAATTGCTCATTGATTTAGCCCCTTAACAACCATTGTATATATTTATAATAATTTGTGTATAAGGAGGGCAGGGCCGGACAGTAGGTTTCCTTAGCTTGACCCTTATTATGGTGGGCTTATGAAAACTGGGCCCGATCCTCAGGCCCTTGGAGGGCCGGGTTGAGCAGGGTACCTTGGAGGGCCAGATTGACGGCCCTAACTTGAGGTTGTATTACCAATCTGGGCCTGGTGCTGAGAGGTTGTAAGGCAATAATAGGAGTTAGACCCATCAATGATAGGTTGGTATATGTTTTCGACACAATCAATCGTGGCCGTCTTTTGTTCGAAGATAAAAAAAATTTGGGGGACTTAGTCATAGGTTTTCTGGTAAAAAGATGGACTATCATAAAGGACAACTATATTGTAGAGATAAAAATACCTCTCACTGCACTTCAAATTTAGGTTTCATGGCTCTCCTTCCTAGAACTTGACTAGTCCTAAACCCTAAGATCTATAGGCCATGGGATGATCCTTAGATCTAGAAATCCTAAACCTAATCCTAAATCGATCCCTTCCACCCCCTTGGCTTCTTGTCTCCACTGCTCGCCGTCTCCAGGGCGGCTTCGACGACCAACTGCAACTCGCGCCTACTACCGCCACCTCTGCTGTTCGTGCCCGCCTCCACCACCGCAGCTCGCGCTCGCTTCTGTCACGAGTGCTCGAGAGAGATGGGAGAAAGGAGGGGCAGAGTAAGGAGCATTTAGGACTTTTGTAGTCATTTTCACAGAACTGATCTATTATCCAGGTATCTTAGGCGAAACCCATATTCTGCCCATCCTTTTAACTTCACCGATCTGTTGTCAGGGACTTTAGACCCATTAACCCTAAAAATTAGGGGTTTTTGCATATAGCTCCCTGATAAATTTTAATTTTTCATATAAACCGGTCTTTTTGAAAATTACTTGGGCACCCCTCACAAATCTCTTTTTTTACAAAAAACTCATGGGACTACTTTTATGACCATTTGACCCTTACCTGTTTTGGAAGTTTTGAAAAATGATAATATTAAAAAAATCAATATTTGTCGGGGCTATATGCAAAATTCACCATTGCATCCTGGAGGCCGCCAGCTCCGCCACATGTCAGGCAAGGGTAAAATAGATTGGCCATAAAAGTAGTCCCATAGTTTTTTATTTTTTTGCAAAAGTAGAGAATTGTGAGTGCCCGTGATATTTTGAAAACGGCAATGGTTTATCTTCAAAATTAGTTGCCAGGGGGCTATATTGAAATATCCATAGTACTCCAAGTTATGAAAGCCCTGGAATATCGAGACTAGGAGTTCATTGCCTTCAGGCAGGTAGATGGTAGACTTCAATAAAAAACTAAGGTGGGTTTGCACCGGCCCTATACAAGTTTGAGCTCGACTCGTTTTGATTTTGTACTTAAAATTTAGGGGACTGAGCGATCAACTGGACTAAAAGACAGCCAATTGTTAGGACGAAAATACCCCTCACTGCTCTTTAAACTTTCATTTCATTTTACTCTTACATCTGACACTCGCCTCGCTGCTCTCCGCCGTTGAGAGAGAGAGAGAGAGAGAGAGAGAGAGAGAGAGAGAGAGAGAGAGAGAGAGAGAGAGAGAGAGAGAGAGAGAGAGGTGAGGGCATTTTGGGGATTCAGTGTAAATTGTGGTCCTTTATACCGAACGGATCTGTTGATCAGGCACCTTAACCTAAAGCCATATTATGTCCGTATTTTACACTGAACAGATCTGTTGTCAGGGACCTTAGCCACATTACCCCTAAAATTTAAGTTGAACTCGTGTATTATGTTTTGGTTAGAGGCCCTATTTATGTTTTGGATGGGTCGGACTTAATTGGGTTTGGGCTACGAGTTTGGCCCATTGCCAACCCTACCTACAATACACTAGAGTTGTGATAAGGGAGCCCCACTATATAGGCCTCATCAATAGGCCTAGTACATGGTAAACATTCGACGTGCCAACTCCCACATATGAAAAAGGCAGATATCTAAAATGCCCTCAATAACAGGCTTCTATTCGTGGCTAACATCCTACGAGCCAACTTCCACATGTGTCAGATTTTTTAATTTATATTTTTTGAGAGTTGGGATTTGCACTTTAAAAAATCATAACTTTTTTTATACATTTTGAAAATTTGTATTTTTGAATCTATACATTGGGCTCTACAAAAATAGACACATGATGACTATGAAATTCTAAGGAAAAAATTCGATACAAGACTGCCCTATAATTAAGTGACCTTTACTGATAGGTATAAATAACCTAAATATGTCACTTTCAAAACTAAGATTTCACATAAACTGACTAAATATCACTTTCAAAAGTAAATGTCATATAAAACTAACATTTATAAAATCAAGAGACACTTTATCGGACACAAACTGTCGATAAAACTGTATTTTGGCTTTACAACTATTAATTTACATGCCATTGGGTTTTAAAAAGTGATATTTAGTCAGTTTACGTGACAATTTAGTTTTGAAAGTGATATATTTGGGTTATTTATAACGTTTGTTAAATATCACTTAATTCAAAAGATATCACGTAATTCGAAAAAATGTCACGTAATTCGATGAGTAGATTTCAAAATGCAATTTTTTTTAATTCATATATATATATATATATATATATATATATATATATATATATAGGGGAATGCTTAGGTGCGGTCCGCGGTCTGAAGCCATCCGATGCACCACTCCGTGCATCGGATGCACGCAGCCGGTGCATTGGACGGCTGCGGACCACGGACCGCACCGACCTGCAGACCGCACCTAAGCATTCCTATATATATATATATATATATATATATATATATATATATATATATATATATATATATATATATATATATATAGAGAGAGAGAGAGAGAGAGAGAGAGAGTAGCAATCCAGTGAGGTATCTCTTATATGAGATAACTTTGAGAAACCTATCTAGAGGTTTTAGAACTTGATGAAAATTGGTGGGCATGCTGCTCTCTATGGCAAGTTGATCATCCTCACAAAAAATCATCAAACTCTAAAACCTCTAGAGGCCTCAAATACATAATTCAAATCATTGGTTTTACTGGACGGTCGATAAATCTTCTAACATTTGATGCCCTTGGTGGTTTTAGAATTTGATGAATTTTTGTGAGGATGATCAACTTTACATAAAGAGCATGCCCACCAATTTCATCAAATTCTAAAACCTCTAGATAGGTTCTCACAAGGTATCTCATATATCTCATTATCTCACTGGATCATGTATATATATATATATATATATATATATATATATATAGGTGGGCTGATTTGGATTGCCACTGTGGGCATCAAAATTAGTCCTCAAATTAAACCTGGCTTGCACACAACAGCCTGCATGCAAACCCAGCTCACACACAATGACCCGCGCACACCGATTCTCAAAAGAAAAGACTCGGACCCAACATGAATGGACCCAAAGTGGGCCTGCCCATGCAAGTGGGACCCACCAGGCCCACCACTCGAAGCTAAAAAAAGACCGGGTGGGCCCACCCGAAATTGTGGCTCACCCGCCCCCTTTCTAAAAAACTGTGTGTGGCCGGACATAGGGAAAGGAAGGAAAAAAAGGGAAAGAAGAAATAGAAAGAAAAAAAGAGAAGAAAAAACAATCGTCATACGCGGGGGGAGATAGCTTGAACATCTACACACTATTTATCTGTGCCGATCCCTCGATCCGACGAACCGAATTCAACATCGTGTCGCCATCGATTTGAATGTGCAAAGATGGCTCATGTCTCAAAAGATTGAGCCATATCTTGCCCTTAATCGCTGCTACAAAAAAGAAAGGAAATAAATTTTGTTTTCCCCCAAAAAAGAAAGATAAATCCCAACGGTTATAGGAAGAGAAATTTAAGGGATTCAAAAAATCGTAGCCATATCACTCTCATCCCCTCCCCTTCGCCTATAAATAGAGGGGGGATGACATCAAAGGTCGGAAAGTCGAAAACGAAGCTAGAGACTTAGAGGATCTAAAGACGAGGAGGCTCCAACACTCAAGGTAGAGGATCGGAGCTAGAGACATGGAGGCTTTGAAGGTGAGGATGCTCCAACGTTAGACGATCCAAGGCTTCACGAGGAAAAGGCAAGCACATCTCGATGGTATAAATTAGCCCACACAATTCCCCATTAACGTGAAGACCTTATATAAGAAGATCAAAGCTTCAACTCCTCACACGAAGAAGAAATCTTGGAGAAGAATGTCCGGAGTCGGCATCACCCCGTCGTCTCCAACAATCTCCATCAATTTCAAAGACGCCAAAATCAAAGGCCATAGAAAAAGATCAAAGTTGGCATCACCTCATCATCTTCAACAAAACTTTAACCCCATGAAGAAGAAAGCTCGGAGATCGGTGCTACATCCACTGTCTTCATCAACAAAAGCCGACGCTACAACCATCGCACGGAGAATGGTGTTCACCCGCCGTATTCATCAACAAAAGCCGACGCTACAATCATCGCACAGAGATCGATTCTATACCCGTCGTCTTCAAAAGAAGCATTCGACTCCGAAAATACCAAAGAAGCCCGGAGAAGGACAGAAGCAAAGCTGATGCCACAACCGTTGTTCCCAAAATATCATCCCCAAAAGGAGAAAGTTGGAAGAATAAAAAAGTCTTAAAGACATCTCCATCACTGTTCTAGGAGAAGATCAAGCCAAATCGAAAGCCAAATCCAAAGCAAAGCATTGGTAAAGCGCGGCACCTGCAAAAAGACGACACATAGCACAATCCATATGCATGATCTACGTCGAACCCCGACGAAAACATATGCCATCATATATTCACATGATGTTTTCACGAATTCATGTATGAAGCATACACCAAAGCGTGCTCTGATACCAATTGTTGGAATTGGATCCGCTTATCAGAGTCGCAGCGGAAGCAAAAGATAGATCCGAATATCATACGGTGTATGTTTCATTACAATTAATTCTACAAAACAATCTACATGCAAATCTATGATCTTAGCATATGTGCGGACACCCTAGAGGCATACTACGATCTACGGAAGACATGCATGCATCTAGTTAGGTGTTTAGAATCATCATACCTTATGGATCTATGATCCGAAAAGGACGGAACGATAAAGAACCGCAATTGAATCGCAAGGGAAGCTGTCGGATCGCACCTTGTCCTTTGCGAATTGAGGAATCCTTGAAGTCCCATCTCTGAGTGCAAGGACTACGAGCCGATAGAGGAATTCATTGCGAAGACGACGGCATACCGGTAGATCTCCTCCTTCTCTTTCTCTCTTCTTCCTTCTCCTTCCTTCCTCCTTCTTCTTCCTCTTTCTTCCTTGGCCGAAACCTTAGAGAGGGAGAGAGGGAGAGGGGTTCGGGTATTAGGAGAGGGGGAGCACCTCGGGCCGGCCCCTCCCCCTCCATTCTACATATAGAGCTGGTATCCTAGTGCCATATGCAAGCTAGGGCCGGCCCTAATGAGATTAGGATGAGGGGGGGTCGGTTATAGGGTTTCCAAGTGTCTATAGTGAAGCCTGGACGAAAACGCCCTTCACGAAAAGTGAAAAGCTGAAAGAGAGATTGAGTGAGGTGCGCTACTCGGAATCGAGTTCTGTCAGTGCCTATGAGCTCCTAGAATTATTCCGCTCATTTTAAGATCCATATTCAATATGTTATGAGCCATATTTCAGTATTTACCAAAATACCCCTACGGCCCCTAACACATGTGAATTAGGTTCTTAGGCTCCGGGCTTGCGCTCCATCGCGCTATTTCGCATCCAATGTATCCAACCAGGTCGTGGAACAATTCCTATACGCAACGACAGGGTGGAACCTTCAGGGTTCGGAATTTCTAGCTCCAACCGGATCCCTGTTTAACTGTTCCGGTGACACACCGAAAGTTTCGTTAATCAGCCCTAATCCGATTAACCCGCGTAGCCACCCAGAGTGCGACGCGAGTTGAACTCTAGTGATCCTAAACTTATGTTACTCCCTCATAACCCTGTTCTCTACTATACTCCGATAATCCTTAGTCTCTCCTATTACTAGTGCCATGATACGACTCGGGCAGTGGGGAGCACCGTCAGATCCCGATCGATCATTTGACTAGGAATTGATGACTTGTCATCTATAACACCACACACCTTCCGGTGCTATGCCTAGCATCCGGAACATCGTCAGTCATACTGACAACCACCAGGCCTGGGTTAACTGTGTGGACAGATTGAATCATCAAAACGCACCTATCCAACACTGGACGTCGGATAACCTGAAGGGATTACATGTCACTCAAGCACCAGCCGGGTAACCCAACGTACCGTGGTATTAGACTATGGAAGATCCGCACACGTTGGCACATCAAAGCACCACACAACTGGTTGGCCCAGTGTACATGGTCCCTCAGGGTTAAGGACAAATTATCTATAGTAGTAAGACGGTTTATGCACCAGTGTCTGAATCACTGAACTGTGCACCGTCTTGGTTCCTGTTCAACACGATCATCGTGCTTGGTCAGGTGAATGGGAATCACACGTTCCTGTGGTGGAGACTTCACCACATCCTCTACCTGCCAACAACTTGTTCTCGGTGAAGCGACCGGCATCACCTAAGCTGTGAACTAGTTCTAGGTCTATACATAACTGGTCCACTGGGTCTCCCAAGCATGGATCCACCACGCGCCTCAGTGGTCTACTGTGCTCCCTAGGATCCTTTATTATATGTGTATTAACATATACCATAGTAGTATTCTAATTAAAGCAATAACCAAATGCATCTTTATTAATGTTAATACAGAAAATCCACCGCTAAGGACACATGAGCTACAACAAAGATACACATCAACTTCAAACTAAATCCCACACCACATACTCTGTTTCCCATTCGAGCTGCACCGGTGCTATGCCTTATGCCTTAGTGGCTTCACAAATTCGAATTCGGTAGAAGAACCAGTTCCGCCATTGTCAGACACCAACTTCATCACTCTGTAAAAGATGGCGCTACCGCTACATGGTCTGATGCACACTTCGAGTTCGACCAGACTTGCCGAGTCCATCGACTCTAGTCAACTCGTGTTCAAGCCAAAAGAGAGTTGGGGGCAAAACGCCGCCAAGTTGCCGTTCAAAGCTGGCTACAACAAAGATAGCGTTGTGCACATAGACATACTTTCTCCAGCTGTAATACCGTACAGGATGACCAAGACTTAAGCTCGTCTCCTTCAAAGTGGCGAGCAAATTCTCCCGAATCGGAGAAGTATCGACTCCAGTCAAACTCCTATAGTCATCAAAATCGCAGCTGAGAAGACCTTCGCCTCTAGCTACATTGAGATGAAGATAGTAGATGGAGCAGAAGCAGAATCTTCAAGGTCCGACGCATGCTCCACCAAGGTTGTTTGTCCAAACACAAAGTTTGCCAAAAGAAGACGGCATCAATATCGATATTGGTCCATACTCCACAGTAGAAGAAAAACATTCAAAGCCAGTCAAATTCAAAGTTTGCATCGGTGTTCGAAAGACTCAGGTCAATCAAGCAAAAGAAACAAAAGTCAGTGTTCGACCGTTTGAAAACGTCGATTGCTAAGCGAGGGAGCAATGTTTCGATTCCCACCCGCCCACCTAAGTCATTACGGTTGGCACAATTACTCTATGGAGTCTTCATCAAAAGCATCTTGGTGTTCGTCAACTATATCTCCGTCATTGCAGTAGAGGACGATCATTCTTCTACTTCGGACGACGAGTTGCCAGACGCCCTTCCAGTCCTCAAAGAAGGGAGGCAGTGCACCATCGATGACTTGAAGGAAATCAATCCGGGTACGCAAGAAGAGCCTCGATCTATATTCGTTAGTCGCTCCTGACTCCCGGAGAAGAAGCTAGGTACATCAAGCTACTCCAAGAATACAGAGACATCTTCGCATGGTACTACAAGAAGATGCGAGGCCTTGATCCCAAAATCACAGTACACCAGTTCGCAGTCAAACATAGCGCTAGTGCTATCAAGCAAGGCCAAAGACACTATCATCCAGAGTTGGTGCCTCACAAAAAAGGTGAAGTTAACAAGCTCATCGAAGCCAGCTTTATCCGAGAAGTCAAATATCCAATATAGATTTCCAGCATTGTTCTAGTCAAGAAGAAGAACGGCCAAATCAGGGTGTGCGTGGACTTCAGAGACCTGAACAATGCATGCCCCAAAGAGAACTTTTCTTTGCCAATCACGGAATTGATGGTGGATGCGACGACGAGCCACAAACCAATAACCTTCATGAATGAATCTTCAGGCTACAACCAGATCTGGATGGCACCCAAAGACAAGAGCTCATGACATTCCACACACTAAAAGGGATCTATTGCTATTGAAGACTGCAGAAGCTACCTACCAGAGTGCTATGCAAAGGATCTTCGAGGATATTCTTCATCAAACCGTGCAGTGATACGTCGACGATCTCGTAATGAAGTCAAAGCAAAAAATCTACACATCTTCAAGATCTAGAGCTAATCAAATGGCTTCGAAGATACCAACTCCGCATGAATCCACTCAAATGCGCGTTTGGAGTCTCCTCGAAAAAATTCCTTAGCTTCGTAGTGCGACATGGAGGTATCGAGATAGATAAATCCAAAATTGATGCTATCCTCAACATGTCCATGCCGAAGACGGTGCGAGATCTCAAAAGTCTTCAAGGTCACCTGGCATACATCAGAAGATTCATTGCCAACTTAGCTAGAAAATGGCATCCCTTTAGTTACCTCTTGAAGAATGAAGCACCGTTCAAATAGGATGAAGCTTGTCAAGATGCCCTCCAAAGCATCAGGGATTATTTGCTCAAGTCTCCTATCTTGTCTGCACTAGTTCCGGGAAAACCACTGGTCCTCTACATCAATACCCAAGAGCAATCCTTGGGGACACTCCTGGGTCAAGACAACGAGTTAGGCAAGGAGATAGTGTGCTACTATTTGAGTCGCACCATCATCAATACGGAGCTAAACTACTCCCCGGTTGAGAAAGTATGCTTGGCACTCATCTTCGCCACAAAGAAGTTGCGGCACTACATGCTGGCACACGTCATCAGGCTCATCTCGAAAGCATGGCTCTCTCAAGTACATCATGTCAAGACCAGTACTCTCCGGACATTTGGACAAGTGGGCACTTCTTCTCCTCGAGTTCGACATTACCTTCATCCCACAAAAAACGGTCAAAGGTCAATCTTTTGCGAACTTCCTAGTGGAATACCCTTTCCCATCAGAATGGGAACTATCGAAAGATCTCTTAGATGAGGAAGTGTTCTCCGTTGACATCGTTCATTCCTGGAAGATATTCTTCAACGGCGCATCAAGACAAGACATGGCAAGAGCAGGAGTCATCTTTGTCACTCCAAACGACTAAATTCTCCCCTTCTTGTTCCTATTGTCGGAACCATACTCCAACTACAACGTGGAGTATCAAGCTCTAATCATCGGCCTCGAGCGCCAACGACATGGCCAGCACCGGGAACTACCACGCGCAGGGCACAAGCTTCCGTCGTTTGGGCGATGCTCTCCCATTCGCTACATCAAAGGCGACCTTGCCCTTGCCATTAGGAGACGACTCTACTACCAGCACGAGAGAAGGCACACGAGAAGTATTAGAGTGGTGTCCGCGAGTCCCCTCTAGTTTTCTCACATCGGACTGTTGACGGTGATCATCGGATCCGAAGTCAGCATGTTCGCTACTCACAAGGAGGCTTGGTGGGAGGCTATCAAGCAAAGGAACCACCTGCTCCTTCACCCAACGATGATACTCGGAAGTAGCGGCATCCTTCAAACCATATTTTGTCCCCAGCAAGAAGCTGCAACCGGAAAGCGCCTGTCAAAAAGCGCCGCTCAAAGCTGGTACACATTCTGAGCCGTAACACCTGACGACATCCGCTGAGGAGTCCCGGGCATCTCCTTACGAAACCCCTACTGTCGGGTGAAACAGTGACGAGAGTATCACTGCACTTCCACAACATCGCCACGACACCAGATCAAATATTTAGGGCGACAACTCACCATGTACCAGTAGAGATGGCAGGAAGCTTTTCTCGATCATACACAGCCGACTTCATCAAAGGTACAATCGTATTTTTTGGTGAGAAGTCGAAGTCCGTGGGCCCCATACGTCACAACACTGTACGAGCCTGCTCTGTCATAGGATGCTCCCACTCAAAGTAAGCATTCAGGATCCCTCCGTTACTCGACAGATACAGCATCGCAGTTGAGTGCCCTCGCTTGGCGAAAATTCCTTCGAAAAATGGAGGGCGATCCAGTCGTAGAAGTAGTGAAGAGGGCAAGAAGAAGCAGCCCTGCCCACTTCTCCCTTCGCATCATCCGTGCCAGCCAAGCCCCAATAGGTTTGGCTCAACCATTGGTACATCGAGCAAAGTATAGTAGGCGCCAGATTAAAAATTCGCCACCGGCTATCCGCGTGGCAACCAGAAAAGTAGAAAGACGGACAACCTCCTCGTTCCATGGCAATGCGAAGCGGCAAATAAAAATCATGAATCCAACTGAGCGATAGGCAGTCCTCTACTCCTCGCTGTCCTTCTCCAGGCCAAGCAACTCCCACGGGTTCGGCATGCCAGCAGTCGAATGCTTCTCCTTCGCCAACAGCTCGATCAGCCGCTTGAACTGACGACCTCTGGACTGCGCCACCTTCCACATCGAATGCTTGCAAGGAGGAGCCGACCGATGCTTGCCTCGGAACCAAAAGTCAATCCAAGAAGAAAGGCGCACACGATCCGACTGATCACTTGCCACTATTATCTCATACGCCCGAAACAGAGGAAGACTAGAGCCCAAAGCAAGACCAAGGTCTGACAAGTCTGGCAGATATGCTATTTCTTCCTGGTAATAGTTGCGAACTTTAGGAGACTTAGAGATCAGGTGAATATCTTGAAGGTTGATCCCGATTTCACCAACAGTAGTAAGAAAGGTGTTGGTGACTGGCACCACAACTCGCACAACGTTCGGTACATCTCTTCAGGTCGGCTGTACTCCCGACTCACCGGTGCAACAAAAAGAGACAGAGGTCTCATCTTTGGTTGTACTTCCTAAACTTCAACAAGTTCCCTCATCTAGTCCCGGAAGTTACTAAGAAACTATACATCGCAGTGTGGCCTGATGTTGACTCCCCAGTATGCAAGACAAGAGCAGATCCCCGATGCAACCACCGGACAAGGCACCGACACTTCGTTGCGCGCTATGGTGGAAGGGAAAACCCAGGCTTGGCCACAGTGTCTTCAACGATATATCTTCATCAGTGTAGATCTTCTTGCCAAGCTTAGCTGGCCGGCAGTAACTGTCTGCAACTCCGTCCTCTTTGATCCGTTCGTGGATGAGCACTAATAAAGAAGACAGAGCGTTGTTCTCTCAAGAAGTATGATGATGATAGACGTGAGTCAACGGAAACCTAAAGTACCGACGCCCGCGATAAATCTCCTTGATAATCCAGCCAGCCTCCGGAAGGCCCTTTAAAGGTCGGGTTTTGAAAGAAGATAGAAGAAATCAAATCAATTCCAGGAGGAAACCAAGTCAAGTCCAAAAAAGAATCAAGTCAAATTCAGAAGGCAGTCAAGTTCAGAAGAAAAAAGTCAGTTAGATACCAGAGAAAACTCGCAAAAAAAGGACTGCAGCCCCAAATAAGGGGGACACAACCCCTTAATGCCAAAAGAGAACCCAAGAGGGGGGCTGAAGCCCCCACCTCTCCATGGAAGCCCGCGACCCCCAAAAAGGGGCTGAAGCCTACCCCGATCCGGGTCCGCCTGCGCGCTCACATCTGACCCGCTTGCGTACCTGCGTCGACCACCTTGTGTGGCCTCCCACACCTGACCCACACCCATGTGTGTGCTGCACTGCACGGTCATCGTTGCTGTTGTCGCTGGTCTCCACGAACCAGAGAAGAAGAAAAAGAAGGAAAGAGAATAAAGAAAGAAAGAAAAGAAAAGAAAAAAAAAAGGAGGAGGAAGAAGAAGAAGAAGAAGGAAGAGTCGTACCTCGCCTTTGAGGATTCCACCTCGTCCTCTCGTAATGCCGCCGTCACAACCCTCGGCCGCAACGACCCGCCTCCACTGTCGTGCTCCCGCACCGAGGGGGCAACAATCCTCCATCGAGGTGCACCGCAACCATCCTCGCGCTCCCATCGCCCCTGCGCTGCCTTCGGACTATTTGCAACGATCGCCTTTGTTGCATGCGCCATCTTCAGACAAGCGAGTCCGCAATGAAGAAGACGGTCAAAACTCTATGAGGGTTCTTCACTCGCGAGCCGCCAAAAGCCTTTCGTCTCCACGTGCCAAAGCCCTCCAAGACACCGAAGCTCCTGCTTATGCAAATGATAAGGGGAATAAAGGGGCGAGGGTCTTTAAAAGGACCTAAATCCCATGCAAATATATAGTCAAGGTCAAGTGCTACGCATTTTCCGTGGGCATACTTAACCTTGAGAGGGCATTTGTGGGCATCGAAATTAGCCCGTAAATTAAACCCGACCTGCACCAAAACGGCCCGTATGCAAACCCGGCCCACACACAACGGCCCGTGCACACCGGTCCGCGAAAGAAAAGACCCGGACCCGACACGAATGGACCTAAAGTGGGCCTACCCATGCAAGTGGGATCCACTGGCCCTCTTTCTCAAAAATCGTGCCCCTTCCTTAGGGGAGGTGTGGTCGGCCATAGGAAAAGGAAAGAAAAAAAAGGGAAAGAAGAAAGAAAAAGAAAAAAAGAGAAGGAGAAACAACCGCCATGCACGAGGAGAGGTAGCTCGGATGTCTATACACCGTGGATCAGTGCCGATCCCTCAATCCGACGGACCGAACTCAACTCGTATCACTATCGATTTTAATATGCATAGATGGCTCATATCTCAAAAGATTGAGCTATATCTTGCCCATAACCACCGCTACAAAAAGGAAGAGAATAAAGTTTGTCTTTCCCCCAAAGAGGAAAATAAATCTCAACGGTTTTGGGGATAGATATTCAAGTGATTCAAAAAATCACATCCATATCTCTCTCATCCTGTCCCCATCGCCTATAAATAGAGGGGTGGGGGGATGACATCAAAGGTTAAAAAGTTGAAAGATTGAAGCTATAGACTTAGAGGCTCTGAAGACGAGGAGGCTCCAACGCTCGAGGTGGAGAATTGAAGCTAGAGACGTGGAGGCTCTGAAGACGAGGAGACTCCAACGCTCGATGACCTAAGGCTTCACGAGGCAAGGGCAAGCATATCCCGATGAAAGGCTTAGCCCACACAAGTCCTCATCAATGTGAAGACCTTGCATAAGAAGATCAAAGCATTAACTCATCGCACAAAGAAGAAAGCTTGGAGAAGAAGGCCCGAAGTTGGCATCACCCCATCGTCTCCAACAATCTCCATCAACTCCAAAGACGCCAAAAGTAAAGGCCGGAGAAGGAGATCGAAGTCGGCATCACCCCGTCGTCTTCAACAAAGCTTTGACCTCTTGCACGAATAAAAAAGCTCGGAGAAGAAGGCTCAGAGATTGGTGCTACACCCACCGTCTTCATCAATAATAGTCGATGCTACAACCGTCGCACGAAGATCGGTGCTACACCCGCCGACTCCAAAAATACCAAAGAAGACCAGAGAAGGAGAGAAACAAAGTCGACGCCACAACTGTCGTTTTCAAAGTTCCATCCCTATAAAGAGGAAGTCGGAAGAATAAAGAAGTCTCAGAGACGTCGCCATTGCCGTTCGAGGAGAAGATCAATCTAAAGCAAAAGCCAAAGCCAAAGCCAAAATAAGAAAGCTAAAGCAAAGCATCAGTAAAGCCCAGCACGTGCTAAAACCAATGAACTACGACGATCACGAGCAAAAGCAACATACGTTCTAGCCGATACGACGCGAAGTCCAGAAGAACTAAAGCACCGCAAGCCTCCTGTCTACGTTCAAGTGCAAGTGCCAAAGCACTGCAAAAGCCAGACCCTAGCCAAAGCCAAAGCCAAAGCTAACTACCAGAAGCAAGATCGATGCCGTGAATTGACAATCACGGACACCGAGATCTAGCAAGACCCGAGGGAGACACGAAGATTGAGAAACTGACGTCGAAAGCCCCATAACTGAGAAAGCGTGAAGCATGGAAATGACAAAAGCAAAGGTAAAACCACTCGAACTCTTAAGAAATCTGAAATCATGTAAGTACCTCTGTCCTGGGCAACCCCTCCAAAGCTCTCGCATGAAGTAATGTGGAGACACGAATCAAATGGATCTTCCAAAGGATCTTTCCCACAATCTCCTGATCATAACCTTCGCTGAACCCGGCTCACCACCCCCGAGCCCTTGGGTTACGGTTTTGTAATCTTCGTGTGTGCAATAAAGATGACCTGAATCTTTTTTCCGCACATACAACCACGTCATGGGACCTGGTGGGGACCAATAGAAGGTGAGACACAAATCATTTCCTTATACACTAATATTTATGCTACCAATCTGCCATATTTGTCCTACAGGTTGGGCAAAACCTATAGAATATAACGATGACCACCAACAAGAAATCAGGTTAATTATCCAGAAGTGACAACACACAAAGTTTTAATGGGTGAGTTGGCGATAAGCCCTTTTATAGAAGATGATTTTAAGCATCAATCCCGATAATAGTTTCGTTTGAGCTAAGACTGTAATATCCGCCCCAAACACACAAAATATTAACCTCTTTGCTCGTGCCCGCACGAGAACTTCTCGGGGGATCACCCATCCTAATATTACTCTCGCCTGAGTACGCTTAACTATGGAGTTCTTATGAAATCCGTAGCGGCGCACGGTTTTAAAACACTTTTTTTTTGCTTAGGAGGGAAATTTTTTTAAGTAGCTTACAATCTCCTTTTCTCCAAGCAATGTGGGGCTAACTCGTGGCCTTGTACACCTCACCTCACCTCATCCATCTTGGCATCACAGCCGCAGGAGTCTTGGCTATTGGATCTTGGTCGTCATAATTCACCACCTTTAAGGGCTACACGTCCACATGCAGGGTTAGACCTCCCCATTACGATGAAAACTGGCTCTGATATCATTTTATAACATCCGCCCCAAACACACAAGATATTATCAGCTTTGTCTATGCTCACATGAGGACTTCACAGGGGGGTCACCCATCCTAATAGTACTCTCACACGAGCACGTTTAATTACGGAGTTTTTACAAAATCCGTAACGATACACGGTTTTAAAACACGTCTTTTATGTTTGGGAGGGAAAATTATATAAGTAGCTCAATATCTCCTTCTCTCCAAACGATGTGGAACTACCTCGTGGCCTTGTACACCTCTCCTTACCTCACCTCACCTCACCTTATCTCATCCATGCATTTTGACATCACAGCCTCAGGAGTCTTGGCTCTTGGCTATTGGATCTTGGTCGTCGTCACAAAGACCTAGTCCAAAAAGACACCAATACATTAAACCCCTGTTGACATGTTCAACTCATATCAAATGACTAAAATACCCCTACCATTATCCCTATGTATTAATTGAATTTATACTCCGCTAGCCCCAATTGACACTCCATAGTTGCTACAGTGATTTCACTGTAGCAGTAATATTCAAGAGTATAAATTCGATTGCTACAGTGAAATCACTGCATCAATTAAATTTATACTATGCTAACATGAATTTATACTCTATGTTCTGTAGCTACAATGATTTCAATCTAGCGTAATGGAGTATAACTTCGGTAGTTACAGTGAAGTCACTATAGCAACTATAGTGATATCACTGTTTTAGCTACAGTGATTTCACTATAGCAACTGAATTTATACTCCGAAATATTAATGCTATAGTGAAAACACTGTAGCGGTATAGTATTTCGGGTCTACTATTAGGGATTTCACTGTACAATGCAGGTAAAAAAAAAAAATGTATGTCGGGTTTTACAGGGGTAATTAGTAAGCCAAGATGACCATTTTTAAAAAATATAGTAAGGGAGAGACTTAATGCACTACGAAACAGTTAGAGGGGTTATCAAACTACAGGGCTAGTTGGAGGGACCTTAGACTAATAACCCCAATTTTTATTTTCATGGTGCACCCAAAACATGGCTACATCCATGGGATCCAATACCCTTCCAATAACTAACCATAATCAGAAATTACAAAATTGGTGTGATCAAATTTTGAGCATCGTAAATATATTTATTTTTCTCTCCGTTATTCAAATCTTGTACAACCTAGGTGCGGGGGTTGTCCCACCAACATGTTATGTTGGTGTATTTGGCAACTCTTTTTTTTAGGTACATAGGACATGGATCACGATCTTATGATCCACAAGTCTTCATAGACAATTGCCTGAAGATCAAATGGGAACATATTCTCCCAGTATCCTCTTTCACCAGTTAGCCGGGTCTCATGAGCAAGCCAATGGGGCGCCGAATTTGCCAATCGGCGAGTCCATTGAATACAAACTCCCGAGATTTGTCTCCATAAAAGAGGGCAAGATAGAAGGATAGGTCGAATTACCTCACAATGTTACTTCCCCAATACCATAGCCTCCCTCGCTTGAAGCGCATCTATGAGCACGATAGCCTTAGAGTACTGACGACACACCAGCTCTTCCAAAGCATCTTTGATTGCCCACAACTCAGCAAGAAGAGGAGATGCAGCAAGACAAGAGAAGGCTCCTGCAGCCACCAAAACTCCACCAGTGGTAGTTTGGGTGCATGGTACTAGACTCGGGTCTCGATCCATCCTTTGGGCCAACTTCGTCCTTGGCACCGGCCCTTTCCATTACTTATCATGCATCGCACCCAAGCCACCTGATGCATTTTATCAACACGCAACACCGAACATGATGAATTATTATGCTCGTGTCGAACCCAATGGCACCTCTATAGCTTCAATCAACCGAAAAGAGAAGAAAAAAATTCACATCAATATCATAGATGACAACAACCAAAGCCCTTCATGAGATAACCATCCCTTCCGACCATAACCATGTTTTTGCGCTCTGATCAATCTCGCTATATACCGTCAATCGTCCGTCGAGGACACCATGTCGTACACAACAGGCATTGCTATGTGCCCGCGCCCTCGCTCCCATCGAACTACCATCCATCGACAGTGCTCGTCACTTGCGCAATCAGTACATCCATCAGTCGCTCATCGTAGCTCCATTAATTGTCCGTCAATGACTCCCTATTCTTCCTCATTGGCACCTCCACCAACCACTTGTTTCTGACTTTCTTGATCCGCTCGTCAGTGACTGGAACAACCGCATGTCAGTGGTTCAACAATAGTTCCCCATGTCATGCACCAAGCTCCAAGATCCATCACTGATCTGCAATATATTGTGCCTCAAGAGCCTTGCTCGGTGCCCGCACACCACTCAGATCATCCGCCGTTGGCCTCCGTGCACATCTATCTGACTCGTCGGTATCCGTGCACATCCTTCCATATACACCGACTGCTGTCAACCCCAATCTTCTCGGGACACTCCCCCAAGATCTTGCATTCAATATGTCTTCCTTTGGCCGATCCAATGCTCAAACTAGCGTTGGAAGCCATCCTAGCCCGCCATCCTAGCCCACAGGACCCTTCTTCTCAAAATTCCCCCACTCCCCATCCACCTGCCGGACTCCGCCAGCCACATCCCATCCTCCACCCTTAGCCTCCCTCTCCTACAACGGCCCAACCAGCGGTTCCACATTGTTTGATCATCGATACAGGAAGAGAAGAAAGAAGAAGGGAGAGGAGGAGGTGGCGTGCTGCACGCAGGGGCGTAGCCAGAAATTTTTTTGGGCTGGACTGGAACTAAACTAATTTTTTTTTACAATGAAATTTTTACTTTATAAGGAAATACTAAGCAAAATTTTTAAGCGAACATCGACAGTACTAGAAATTATATTAATATAAAAAAAAGGTTAATTACACTTTGTCCTCTTGAGTTTTAACTCAAAAACATTTAACCCCCCTTAGTTAAAAAACTACATTTTGCCCCCCCAGAGTTTTAACTCAAAAACATTTAACCCTCCTGTAGTTAAAAAACTATATTTTGCCCCCTATTGAAGTCAAATAAAAATTACAAAATGAGGGATATTAAGTAGTTGACAAAAGGAGTATTGTGCTAACTTTTCAAACTTTAGGGAGCGTTTTGGAACAAAGTAAACTATAGCGGGGTTAAGTATTTTTGACGGCGATTTACGTTTCGTGAGGACTAAGAGACGATAACGATTCACGTACGTGTCGCGAGGGGCCAAAGGCCTCGCTGGGTTGAGACATGTACTTAATAATATAAGTTATTTTTTCTCAAAACTCGCCAACTATTAGATCCACCCATGGCTGCACGATAACTAGAAGCAGGGTGCAGGACACCCCACTTGTGGGCGGACAAGAAGGAGGGGACGGCAAAGCAATCCTCGTTGCAAGAGGATAAAGGATGGATCGTCGGGAGATGGGACCATGAGATGGGACACCATGAGAACGGGTGACTGGGGCCGAAGTAGGTAGTGGCTGGGGGGTGGGGGACCGGGGGTGGGGTATTTTAAGAAAAAAACAAAAGGAAAAAATGATGTGACGGTGTGTTAAGGGTTTTTTTTCAAAATATTATTTAAAAGATAAATATTTAACTAAATAGCTCTTGATCAAAACTATTTACCAACCTAGTGATTTGACAACCACGTGGCATGTCAGCACCGTACAACGAGTTATTAGATTTTATTTTATTTTTTTCGTTTCAAGTAGAATCCAGTATCTGGAATACACGGTTTAAACCCGGTATTCTGGACACCGAGTTTAACCGAAGCCCCCTTGTATAACGTTCCCATACTTAGTTATTTTCTCGTTGGATTTCGGGTAAACCGGATATCCATAATACCGAGTTTAAACCCAGTAATCCAAATACCGGGTTCTACTTGAAATGGAAAAAAAAATTCTCACGACTTGCTTTACGGCACTGACATACCACGTGGTTGTCAGAGCGCTAGGTTGGTAAATAGTTTTGATCAACCGCTATTTAGTTAAATATTTATTTTTTAATAATATTTTGAAAAAAAGCCCGTGTGTTAAAAAATAAATATTAGAGGATGCTAGAATTGGCACCCTAGGAAGATCAAATTCAACACCTACCCAAATAAATGGTATTAATTAACATCAATCGGTATCGATAGAAAAATCGGGTTGCGGTGGATCACTAGACGGAGCGGAATCTGACTCTGGTACCAAGTGACGAGGAACCTGTGGGACCAACTGGGCAGTCTATATTTCATGCGTAAATGTAAGAATGATTTTGTTGGAACATCCTTTTCTCTCTCATTGATTCATTTCAAGGGCATGTTTGTCATTTCATGCTTATAATAATGGTGAAAAGACCAATCATTTGAAATGGACCAATGAGAGAGCAAAGAATGTTGGAACAAAATCGTTCTCCTTTGATGCAGCCCAAAGTTGTTCCACCCTTCCAGCCATGTCGCGCTCAATCGGGTCTGGTGTGTGTAGGCCCATAATTGTTCTCTTGTAGAATCCGCCATACGGACGCCCGCATAAATACTCGTCAGTGCTCACATTTTCCCACCCGTTTCCCTCCAAATCCCCAGAGCCCTTACCCTCCCTCCTCTAATGGCGACAACCCTCCCTTCCAAGCTTGGAGCCGCTTCTTGATCCCCCGCCCCCGCCCCCGCCCCCGCCCCCGCCCCTTCCCGTGCGCGTTCTCTCTCTGTGGTTCTGCGGAGATGTACGCCGATCAAACGATCCCCAGAGGCTTCAAGAGGCCGGCGAAGGATCGCCTTGGTGCAAGATTCTCCGGATCCCCAGCGTCAGGCATCGATGTCCAAGATCCTATTAAGAGGTACACCCCATCTCCTTCGTTCCTGTTCGCTTTGAGCTCTGATTGCTCTCTTCTTGGTGTGGTCGCATGCTGATCTAGGGTTTATGCGTTTGATTCGGCTTCCCTTCACTATAGATTAGATCTTCCCTATTATCCGCTATCTTGATTTTCTTTAATTTTAAAATCTGAGTAGGAGCGATTACTGTATGTTTTTGCAAGATTTTCCCTGTTCTTCTCTCTCAGTCAAAGATTGTAATCTCATGAAAAATTAATTAATAATCAATCAATGCTAAGAAACTTGAATAAGTCCTGAATATCAGCAAATCAAAGTAGATCTCCATCACTGGTATCGATGAGGTCAACTGTCTCTCACATTGCGTCGAGTGCATCAATCACTTCCGTTGCACAAGCGATCATGATGGTGGTGTTGGTGAAGTACCCCATTGTGTGTATTGAAGATACATCTCTCTCAAACAATATCTTAATGAAAATTTTCCGCAGACTTAATTTCTCAGTTTAGTCACAGAAACAATTGTCTCTGGTCATGTAATATGGTTTACATATCCACTTTAGCATCATACTACATACTGTAAAAAAAATCCATAACTGCCTTAGTAAAATGTGTGTTGCAGAATACCTACATTAAAATGAATCTGATCTGAGAATACTCGCCAATAGACACTGGTGCTATGCAATAAGCCGTTCGCCATTATTCAGCCACGAGAGCAAGAATGGCGTGGGATTTCTTTCCATCTTCAAACTTAACCTCTCAATTAATCCAATAGAAACCATATTCTCTGTATTGCCTCCATCAATGATAATGTTGCACATTTCTTCTTCACATATTACCGTGAGATCTTCCTTATCTCAGTCACCTACCATCAAACATAACATGAATTATTGCCTTTAATCTCTAGTTATGGTTTCGCCGTAGGCATGTGCAATAGGGTGAATGAATAGATACTCCCCAATTTCATCAGTATCTACGTCCATGCTAGCTAACTCAAGAGCCTTCGGGTGTTGCTCTATGGACTTTATTTTTTTCTGTCCTTCAATGGATGCAATATTTTTCTTGGGACTCAATTGAAATAGGACATATATTTCCACAAGAGCAATACATGACGGTTGATGTCTAAGATCTTTCTTACGGAGATTTTAGAAATAAAACCTCCATGTATGTGGTTCATTGTTTGATAACTCATCTATATCGAGATGAAAGAGATCGAAGACCATAGGAAAATAAAGAGAAAATGGAGAAAACAAATCCAGATGGAGAAAAATGACATCTTCAAACAAAAAACCCTATCCAAATCTCGTCAAACAACAAAAATCCCACAAAACCAAAAAAATCCAGTAAAAACGAAACAACCCGTGTGAGAATAGAAACAAGTCCACGTTACTGAGATTAATCGGAAGAGATGGAAGGTAGATACAAGGGTTTTGGATGGTAGCGACGATGCCTATGCATAATTTAGCCCCAACTCTCTCCCTTTCTCTCTTTTATTTCCTCAGTTATTTCCTTATTAGCCCTCTAATTGAGTTTAAATAAGTAGATTTGAAAGGTTTTTAGTTGCTTATATACCTGGATAATAAAAAGATCAGCATTCGGGTGAGTTTCCGTAGTTTAAGGCGTCGATTTGATCCATGTGGCATTATAGTAACTAGGCGCCAGAGGAACGTCCGATGCCGGTCAGTCTGGGCTGAGCAGGGAATGTGTTGGGTACCACTATGTATTCTGACACATAAATTAGGGATCAAAGAGATAATGGTAGATTATGTTCACCAAGAAATGACCCAAAAATTGATGTTGGTCTATTTGATATTCTTCATTTTCATCGTCATCAAAGATGTTTTTTTGTTTAGATTGTCTTTCTTTCTCTTCTTGGAACAAAGAACCTAATAGATCAACTAATCCTTGACTGCTACGAAACATATTGGCCTTGCCTTGCGGAAGGAACCTTCTGTTCTGATAAGGAAACTAAGTCTGAGAGCAAGCAACCTCGTTTTGCCATTTTCTTCAGGTTCATGGCATGACCCTGCTTGCCAGAAGGAAGATTTAATTCATGGCCGACAATATGAAGCGAGCTGCTTGCTATTGGTCTTCTTCTTTATATTGATTGCAATGCAAGGTTTGAAATCCTCTTCATCACTGGACGTCCAATATTGAAAGGTGGATGGTACCCTGCACATCCCTACTCAGCCTAGACTGATCGGCATCGGACAGTCCCTGACATCTAGTTATTTTGCTACCACATGGAGCGCATCGAGGTCTTCAACTTCGGGAACTCATCCGGATGTTGATCTTTTGATTAGGTTTATAATCAACTAAAAACCCTTCAAATCTGCTTATTTAAACTTAACTAGAGAGTTCATAAAGAGGGTTAATAAGGAAAAAACATAGGAAATAAGAGAAAGAGAGAGAGAGAGAGGGCTAAATTATGCATGAGCATCGCCAGTACCATCCAAAACCCTCGTATCTACCTTTCATCTCTCCCGATTAGTCTCAGTAACATGAACTTAGTCTTTATTCTCATGTCGGTTTATTTCATTTTTATTGGATTTCTTTTGTTTTGTGGGATTTTTGATGTTTGGCAAGGTTTGGATAGTGTTTTTGGTTTGAAGATATCATTTTTTTTCTATCTGGATTTGTTCTCTCTTCTTACTCGTTATTTTTCTATGGCCTTGGATCTCTTTCATCTCGATGTAAATGAGCTATGAAACAATGAATCACATACACGGAGGTTTTATCTCCAAAACCTTTGTAAGAAAGATCTTAGACATCAACCGTCATGTATAGTGCATGCTAGTGCCTGTTGGCACTGCAGCGGGCCTCCTTCGGCGACAACACACTTGTCGGAACTGCAGCGGACCGCCTTCGGCGACAACACACCTGAACGCATTCGACAACAAAACACTTTCGACGACAACACCAG
Organism: Chamaelirium japonicum; assembly: GCA_947650365.1. Classification (NCBI taxonomy): domain Eukaryota; kingdom Viridiplantae; phylum Streptophyta; class Magnoliopsida; order Liliales; family Melanthiaceae; genus Chamaelirium; species Chamaelirium japonicum. The sequence continues at coordinate 43,813,019 of OX393551.1, read as the reverse complement.
CATTCATAAGGACACTCATTTCCTTGCCCGTGCCAATTGGCACGAAGCGGGCGCCTTCGACGCAGCTAACTCCCCCTCCCCTATAATCGATCAATCACAACTGCCTCTGTTCGAACGAATACCTCGAGATCGACCCGATGGTTTGGGCGGTCGAAATTTCAGCAGGTGGGTTAATAGTCGTTGATGCGAACAATGATCATGGGATGAACGGTCAGGTTTAGTGCAATTTCAATAGGCCGGGATTTTATGGGTTTGGTGTAGTTTAAATGGGTTGGGATTTGAAACCAAGGAGAGATCGTGTGTTGATTTTTGAACAAATGGTTAGATCCATTCGGTTCATTTTTGTCCAGTCAACATTTTTGCTCCGTTTTGTCTAGTCAGCACAAAACCGACACCCCTTCTTATATAGATTGCTCTTGTGGAAAATGTCATATTTCAGCTGAGTCCCAAGAAAAATATTGCATCCATTGAAGTGCAGAAAAAAAAGTCTACAGCTGTGTTTTGAAAGGCTTAAGGCGCACATGAGGCGCAAAGGTCTCCTAGAGCCTAGGTGCAAGGTGCAACTCAAGGCGCACGTCTGATTGAAGTAAGGCGCGCGCGCGCACACACACACACACACACACACACACACACACACACACATATATATATATATATATATATATATATATATATATATATATATATATATATATATATATAGGGGCATGCTATGCTGCGGCGTGCGGCACCGCACCGCAGCCATCTGATGCACGCGCTGCGTGCATCGCATGCATGCAGCGGTGCATCAGACGACAGCAGTACGATGCCGCACTATAGCATATATATATATATATATATATATATATATATATATATATATTCAAAACATGTATAACTAGACTAAGAAAATGAATCTTAAGACAAAAGATAAATTGGATAGATCGTTGTTGCAACAGCACAAATGTTGTAGCCTTGTAGGTTTGAATTTCAGCTTTAAATAAGCCATTTAAAATATAGTAAATCTTCAAATATGTATAGTTCAAATTCAATAACCAGTTATAAGATATCAAATGTGAAATTATAGCAAACAAAAAAATAAATAGTGAATGATTGAAAGTGTTATTTCATTCGTGTGCTTGTGCACATGCTTCTAATCAGTATGAAATGTGCAAATCGATAAAGAAAAGAAAACTCATTGAATCTTGTAATAGTTGAAATATTATCAAAGTCATTAAATGCAACTCACAATTGCTCATATGGTCCTACCTGAGAACAATAACAAAAATTTTTGAATGTAAATAATATTCAATCAATGTGCCAATATTCAGACTACTGTAATCATGAATCAAATCGACTTAATAACTTAATCATATTGCCAAAAGTATCAATTACAATCACATAATTGTGCATGGTTCAACTAGGCATGTCTTTTTTGCGCCTGGAGAGCCTAGGCGCGCGCCTTAGACCTAGGCGCGCGCCTTAGACCTAGGCGCGCGCCTTAGACCTAGGCGCATGCCTTTCTAACAGAGCCTGGCCTTGTGCTGTTTGAGGCCCAGCGGGTAAGCCTAGTTGAGCCTGAGCCTAGACGCGCCTTTAATAACACTGGTCTACAGAGCGACACTCGGAGCTTTTAGAGATGTGTTAATCTTGTTGTGCCTCCGAAATTCCTTTCCACTTCATCCATCCAATTCTAATTCTATTGGACATCACCATCTATCTCTACATTATTTTGTATAATATACCCACTAATTCTGAAAACACTCACATTGTTTATTTTCTTAACCATCAGTTTTAAATAGCGCTTCATTATCATTTCATTAACATTGCCTTACATATACCTTTTTTTAGCTCTACTAATTCTTTGACCTTTGTTAAGATGTATTAGTGTATATACATACACTTAGGGTATATATGACTCACATGTATTCACCTTATATTGGCTATTTGGCCTAATGAGAGATTCATTCCATTCTCTCCCCAAACCCTAGCTCTCCTTCTCTCTTTCTCTTCCTCTCTTCCTCTAGGGTTTGTCACATGGTATCAGAGCAAGGTTGATCGCCGACGTCGTCAACGGCTCCCTTGTATCCTCGCAATCAGATCCAGATCTTCCCCGTGATCAGATCTCGCGATCAGATCTCGCGATCTGCTGATCTGTTCGAGCCCCTCGCGCCCGCTCGCGCTCCAGCCGGCCCTGCCCCGCGCTCTCCGCTCGATTCGCGCCAGCTCGGGCGCAATCTGCTCCAACCCCTCGCGCTCGCGATCCGCGCGATCCTCTCTAGCCGGCCCACGAGCTCCGCTCGATCCGCGCGATCTGCTCCTGCCCCGCGCGATCTGCTCCTGCCCCGCGCGTTCCGCTCGATCCGTGCCAGTTCGCGCGCGATCCGCTCCAGCCGGCCCGCGAGCTGCTCTAGCCGGCCCCGCGCAATCCTCTCCAGTCCCGCACGAGCTGCTCCAGCCTACCCCGCGCGCTCCGCTTGCGATCTTCGGCTCGTCGCACGTCTCCTCATCTCCGAGCTTGCAGCATTCCTGATTTGATCCGGGGGGGGACCCCTTGAGCTCTTCGAGCCTTCCCTCTCTCCGGACATGTCCTCGACTTCTTCGATGACGACTCCGCCGTCTCATCCGGTGACGCCCTATGAGATTCCACGAGATTTTCTTCCGCTCGCCACCGACTTTCTTCTCCAAGAGGCCTCTGATTGGCCGGCATGGTCAGCCACGGTAGAATCCACCCTTGAGGGTCGCAATCTTCGAGGACACCTTGACGGCTCTTCCACGTTACCTGCTTCCGATACAGAATACGGTCCCTGGCGCCTTCGCGATCAGCGCATCAAGGCTTACCTTGTTGCATCTGTGGATCGCTCTTTTCGCCGGGACCTGGTTGGGCTTGCCACTTCTGTAGCGATTTGGGGTCATCTCATTGCTCGCTTTGTTGAGAAGAGTGGAGCATGTGAGTATCAGCTTCTCACACAGGCCCAGTCGGCACAGCAGGGAGAGTTGACGGTCCAACAGTTTTACTGTCAGATGCGCTCCTATTGGCGTGATCTTCAGGATCTTGCTTCCGTTCCTGACCCGTCCCGTACTGTCGAGTATCAGCTCTACAGGAAGCGCCTTCAGCTCTATCAGCTATTCGCTGCCCTACGACTAGAGTTCAGTGCTCTGGCCGGTCAGCTTCTTCACCGGGACATCCTTCCTCGTCTTGATGAGGCTGTGGCTGAGCTGGTCGCTGAAGAGACTCGTCTGCGTACTCTTGCCTCCAGGGCCTTACCTCTTCAGGGCGTACTTGCTGTTGCTCCGCCACCAGTCTCAGGCCCACCAGTGTCATTTATGTCTCATGTCTCCGCTACTGCCTCCCATGGTAGACCGTTTTGCACTCATTGTCAGACACCGGGTCACTTTGTGGACACTTGCTTCTCACTTCATCCAGAGAAGCGTCCTACCTACAGAGATCGAGGTCGAGGACGAGCTCGAGATCGTGGTCGCCCTGTTCCTACTGCTGCTGCTGCCTCTTCCGTCTCAGCTGGCGAGCTACAATCTATTTGTGAGGAACTAACTCAGCTTAGACTCTCTCAGCAGTCTGCCGCTACTCCTGAATCTTCCAGTGCCTCAGCCTTCTCTGCCTCTCCTGGTAGTCCCATTGTTTGGATACTGGATTCGGGCGCCTCACACCACATGACTCCGGATGCCTCCCTGCTCACTGCTTGTCAGCCTGCGACGCACCTGCCACCGATCCACACTGCAGATGGTTCTCGCTTAGCCATCTCACAGTCTGGATCCATTACTTCAACCTCCGCCCCTGCTTGCCATCTCTCCTTATCCTCTGTGCTTCATGCTCCCACACTTCACATGCACTTGATTTCTGTTAGTGCTTTGTGTGACTCTGGCTGCTCGGTGACATTTACCCCTTCCTCTTGTTCTGTGCAGGATCTGCGTACTGGCCGACCGATTGGAGCAGGTCGTAGGGCAGGCGGACTCTACCAGATGGAGTTTCTTCACTCTTTGGATCAGTCATCATCTGGGTTTTGTGGAGTTGTCTCTCCTAATGCCGATCTGTGGCATAGGAGACTAGGTCATGTGTCGGAACCGCGACTTAAGAGATTACTCCATTCTGGAGCTCTAGGTCGTGGTCCTTTTTCATCCTTATTTACTTGTACTGGCTGCAAGCTTGCAAAAGCTGCTGCCCTTCCTTTTTCATCAAGTACTTCTCAGAGCTCTGCTCCTTTTGATCTTGTTCACTTTGATATCTGGGGCCCCTCTCCTCTCCCCTCTATGACTGGGTATTTATATTATGTCTCGTTTGTGGATGATTACAGTCGTTACACGTGGGTCTACCTTCTTCGCCGTCGATCGGATATCCTCCAAGTCTATAAGGACTTCACCTCTATGATTCACACGCAGTTTGGTCGGTGCATCAAGATCTTTCGATCTGATTGTGCCCTTGAGTATCTATCAACCGCTATGCGCAGCCTTATTCAGTCCCATGGGACTATTTTCCAGCACTCGTGTCCTCACATTCATGAGCCAAATGGTATTGCTGAGCGCAAGCATCGCCATATTCTTGCGACTACTCGTACTCTCCTTCTTTCTGGTTCTGTTCCTCGGTGCTTCTGGGTTGAGGCTTTCCTCACCTCAGTCCAACTCATTAACATCACTCCTTCGTCAGTTCTTCCGGACGACTTATCTCCTCATGAGCGTCTCCTCTCTACCACTCCTGACTACAGCCCTCTTCGCACTTTTGGGTGCACCTGTTTTGTTCTTCCTCTCAATGAGCGCACAAAGCTGTCTGCTCAGGCAGCTAAGTGCATCCTTCTTGGGATCAGCACTGAGCACAAGGGATGCTGCTTCTATGACCCTGTTGCTCGTTGCTTGCGTATCTCTCGACACGTCTTCTTTGTCGAAGATATGCCCTACTACTCTCCTGAAGCTCAGGATCTCACATTTCTCGAGGTTTCTTCTCCTCCATCGACACCTATGCCTCCCTCGTCGGCCTCTCTAGTTCCCCCGGCTCCGTCGGCTCCTTCCCCACCACCAGCTCCCTCGGCACCACGGGCTCCTTTACCAGTTGTTTCCTCAACGTCTCCAGGGGACTCCTCCGAGGCTTCCTCCTCTATGCCCATGCCTCTCTCTCCTCCCCGGGTTGTCTCTCCATTTCCTCAGGTCTACTCTCGCCGGCCTACCTCTGTGTCTCCGTGTCCTTCCTTCTCAGCGGATGCCGGCTCTCCTGCTGTTGAGGTTACGCCAAGTTTTTCGCCTCCTGTGCCTGTTCCGTCGTTGCCAGTTGTGGATCCAGGCCCACCTCGCTACCCTCAGCGCCAGCATCACCCGCCTGACCGTTTTAGCCACGACACTGGACCTCCTGATTGGTTTGGTTTTGCCTCTGTCTGCAGTTACTCGCCTCAGTTTACTGCCTTTCTTACTGCTGCGCACGCAGATCAGGAACCCCGATCTTACTCTGAGGCAGTTCAGTTTCCTCAGTGGCGTCAGGCTATGGATGAGGAGTTTCAGGCCTTTCAGCAGACCCAGACCTGAGATGTCCCTCTGCCCCCTGGCGTTGCGCCTGTCAGCTGCAAGTGGATTTATAAGGTCAAGCACCGCCCTGATGGATCCATTGAGCGTCACAAGGCTCGGGTGGTGGCTCGTGGCTTTACTCAAGAGTATGGCGTTGACTACGAGGAGACCTTTGCTCCGGTGGCTCAGATGACCACCGTTCGCACTCTTCTGGCGGTTGCAGCTGTTCATCGATGGGCCCTTCTTCAGATGGACGTGAAAAATGTCTTTCTTCACGGTGACCTGTCTGAGACTGTCTACATGGATCCTCCTCCTGGTCTCCGTGTTCCTTCTCAGCACGTGTGTCGTCTTCGTCGGGCCATTTATGGGCTCAAGCAAGCTCCTCGTGCCTGGTTTGAGCGGTTCCGCCGTGCTGTCAGGGAACTTGGTTATTCAGAGAGCAGTCAGGACCACTCTCTGTTTGTCAGATCGTCCCCGCAGGGCCGGGCAATTCTACTGTTATACTTGGACGACATGATCATCACTGGAGATGACTCTGCTGCGATTGCTAGTCTTCAGCAGCACTTGAGGAACCAATTTCAGATGAAGGATTTGGGCACGCTTCGCTACTTTCTTGGTCTTGAGGTAGCATACAGTGCAGATGGCATTCTGCTCTCTTAGCAGAAGCACCTTTCAGACATCCTTAGTCGTGCTGCCCTCACAGATAACCGCACAGTAGACACCCCTCTTGAGCTTCACTCGAAGCTAAGTCCTATAGATGGAGTTCCTCTTTCAGATCCCACTCGGTACAGGCAGATTGTGGGACAGCTCGTCTATCTCTGCATCACTCGGCCTGACATTGCACACGCTGTCAGCATTGTCAGTCAGTTTGTTGCAGCTTCACACTCAGTTCACTACGGTGCTCTTCTTCGGATTCTCCGGTACCTCAGAGGGACGGTTACTCGCTCTTTGTTTCTGTCGTCGTCCTCATCTCTCAGACATCGAGCCTACTCAGATGCAGACTGGGTTGGAGATCCGACTACACGCCGCTCCACCACTGATTACTGTTTGTTTCTCGGCGACTCTTTGATATCCTGGCGCAGCAAGAAGCAGAAAGTGGTGTCTCTCTCTAGTACTGAGGCTGAGTACAGGGCCATGGCCTCCACGACTAAGGAGATAGTTCACCTTCGACGTCTCCTCAGTGATCTCGGTGTTGCTTTCTCCGAGCCTACTCCACTTCACTGTGATAACCAGAGTGCTATTCAGATTTCTAGCAACCCGGTTTTTTCATGAAAGGACAAAGCATATCGAGATTGACTGTCACTTCGTCCGACAGGAGTATGAGGCCATGACAATCTCTCTACCTTTCACTCCCTCAGCAGAGCAGATCGCAGACTTCTTCACGAAGTCACATCCTACACCTCGTTTTTGGTCCTTGATTGCCAAACTCTTGGTGCATGATCCACCCTGAGTTTGAGGGGGGGTGTTAAGATGTATTAGTGTATATACATACACTTAGGATATATATGACTCACATGTATTCACCTTATATTGGCTATTTGGCCTAATGAGAGATTCATTCCATTCTCTCCCCAAACCCTAGCTCTCCTTCTCTCTTTCTCTTCCTCTAGGGTTTGTCACAACCTTTATCTTTCGAAGTTTTATTTTCTTCCATCTTTCCGGTGTAGCATTCAACCCTATCATTGTAGTGAATGGAAAACTCATATGTCTCACCATAACCTTGGAAATCCTCTTTTTTCCCCCAAATTTTAATTTTCTCATAGGCTGGTTATAGTGATTTGCTGCTTGGGCACTTTTTCAACACTTGGGAGTTGAGTTTAGTTCTATTTCCCGTTCGAACTTCAATGTAACTATGTAACGTAATTACATGTTGGAAAGCACACCCATAGGAGTTGGGCTTGTTAAAATATTGCCATTATTTTACATGTAAATTAGTTTTATTAGTTATCACATGAAAGGACATAGTTTGCCATTTATGCACATTTTTATGTTCCCTTAAGTGCATTTGCCTTGGGACAAACATTATTTTTCCCCTGCCGGCTAGCTATATATTGTGTCTTAGTCTCCTGCATATCTTTAAGCTGTTTTATTGCAGCAATCTGTACACAGATTCGTCAGCAAGATGCACAAGCGACTAACCAATCTAAAGAAATTCAGAGGCTGTAAGTGGAAATAACCTATGTCAGAAAGCAAGATGCATAGTTGCAGGATTCTGAGACGGCTATCTTGTAGTTGACACATGCAAAGTCCCACCGCAAAGTCATATGACTTTATCATCAGTATGTTGCATCACCCAATGTACCATAACTCATAACCATTGAGCCATGTCCCATATCACCAAGGGTATCCTATCTATTATATTTTATCTGGAGAGTGATTTTATGCTACTTGTTTGCTACTTGGTTTTTTCTTCTGCAGGCAACGATAAGATATTATCAACTTGAACAGCAGTTTTCATGGAGAGAACCGTCATGGTAAAAATCAAATTCTGATTTTTCTGCTTAGAATATCTTAAAGCTGTAACTTTTAATGTTAATTTGTTGTTCCAATTGTTCTTGAGTAGATACAGGAAACAATGTTCACAAAGATTTGAAAACAATTGATCTGCAAAAGGATGTCCTTAAAAGCTCTAATAAGATCTACAGTGCAACAGAGTTTCACAAAGCTATAGGAACTGCTGGAGCTGCAACAAATGTTTGTCCTGGTGGACTAAAGGCTAGGTCTGCAATAGAATTAATTTCGGCAAAGAAACCTGCAGTTCAATCTCCATCTGAACTTAAGGCTACAAAAGAAACACATATGGTAATATCTTGAAACCGGTTTTCCAGCTTGACTATACTATATAAATTGTTCATCTTACCATACAGTCGTGTAAATGATTCTCTTGTCTTATGTCAGTTGAAGTGATCATTTTCTATTTTTCTGCTTATTAAAGAGATATATGTTTTGGAAGTTTCGTTGCTGGTAAATACGAAACAAACTCTATGCTCACATATTGAGAAGCCAACCAATCTTTCAAATGGTTATTTTGAAATACCTACAGGCTACCTAATATGTTTCGTTGGAGAAGACTGCTGCGAAAGTATATTTCTTTCACTATCCTGAAGCAGATTCTATGCCATCAATTTTCTTTTCTTTTTCTTTTGAAAAATTTCATAAAACACATCTTTTTTTGTCCATTATTATGCAAGCCTCCATTTAGTAATTGTTTTACCACTCCCGGTTAACTGACGAAGGATGTCTTATTAATATTCCTTCCACATCCCGTCAGTTAGTCCTTCCCAAATACTTGTTTAAAAATGACATATGTCCCTGCATTTCGCTTTCACCTTCCCTTTCTTATCCTCACATTTCCACTTCAGCATCTCAGATGATCCCACCGTAACCTCTCTGATTCCAACAGACCACAACCATTATCATATCCATGAAGAGTAATGGCTGCTCCACAGCCATCCTCACCTCCATGATCACTACATGTTTCCACTTGTAAAGCTTTCTGGTTCTGTCTTGTTTCTGTGACAAACTCAACCCCATTGAATTTCTTGTGCATGGTAGTTAGTCTGCTCGAGTCTACACTGTACTGACATTACAACCATGTAAATATGTGGCTTCTTGGGATGCTCTTTTTTAGGAAATGGTGTAGTCTGCAAGGTAAGGTGTTTGATGGTCAATTTGTTGTGACAGGGTTAGGAGGAGTTGGATGGAGTTGGTGGTGATGGCTTGGTTTTGAGGATATCTTAGACTTTCTACAACCACCTTTAAGAAGCTTTGATCAGAGTTATCATGTACCGTGTCTGTATTGTTCATGCTCTGAAGTGGTATTCATACTAACTGTACATTGACACATTGTACTTGACATGCATCCATGCGAAAGCTACACGCTATATTGAGTCGCACACAAGTTGCTCGCTAAATTGTGCTAGGTTTTTTCAGTTCTTCGACATCTAGGCAACCTTATTATTTCTAGTGATCATAAAACGCGTTTTGAACCATGATGCCCTGATACTTGACTGACCAGCATACCCATTCCGGCCAAGACACAGTACTTGGTTACTGAGTGATACTCCCCATTTGATTGCTTTTCGCCTATTCTCCGATATTCTAAAGTGGCTGTAGCCGTTTTCCTTTAAATCCGACATCCAACCTACTTATGACATCGTTTTCAATTACATGGAAACTGGTTGCTGCAGTCTCTCAAATATTTAACAAATTGCTATATTATAAGTGCGACAAATTGTTGGCATGTAGTTGTTGCACAAATTTTACCTGTTTAGGGTGTAGTTGTTATTATGTGTGTGTGTGTGTCTAATTTGATCCATGATCACCAACCCAATGGCAACTCTCTTGGAAACCAAGCCCTTGGTGTTTGTTTTTATGTTTCTACTTTCTACATGTTTATTTATGTGCAACAAAAAGTCATGTGCTAGATTTTGCAAAAAAAAAAAGGGTCTTGTCCTTATATCCCTTGTCCGGTATGTGTTCATACTTGTATCTAGGTATCATAGATTTTGAGCCATCAAGCATAATTTTTGATGCTACTATAAAAATTATAAATCTTGCATCTTAGATGCATTTCTAACACTAGCTGGTTGATAGTATGACTTGTCAATACATCCATATGATTCATCAAACAAAAGATAAATGGAAAAGCACAAACATGAAGGTACGCATAACAATTATTGAAGAAACAAAGGGTACAACACATTATTACCCATGTCTTATTTCATCAGATGTGATCGACTATAGGGAAGATCAATAGGAATTTTCTGACCGACTATTAACTTGATTTCAACCCTGAATGGTGCCAAAAATTTGACCAAAGCAACCGACAAGAGAGGGGAGTGCCAAGTACCCTAGAAGTCCAGTTGATGGGTAGGGAGACCTACCTTGGTGGTTAGTTATGCTCTGAATTCCTGCGATCCATTGATTCCATTTATGTAGTTTAAGCTCAAATATGCGAATAACTAATGCACTATACATCCAAAGGATGCATGTGCAATATGACATTTGAAAATGATGAAAATTAATCAGTGCCTCTACTAGGTTGCATATAGTGTTGTCAGGAGTTGTAGAGATTAATATACTACACTTGTGTGATCTGGTTTATCTCGTAAATATACTGGTCATGATGTTTGGTCCGACCAATGTATTGGTAATACAGCTTTCAGAATTGTTTCCCCAGGTTGACACTCTCATAGCTCAAAAGGGTCAAAAAAATTGAAATGGAGAAGTGTGTAAATTTGATTTGTTCTGAATAGAAAAGTAGATTTTCTAGATTAGTCTATTCCTAACTAAGTCAAACGTGTCATCTATTGAATAGTCTCGACTTGCGCCCGTGTATACAAGTCCTATATTTGTAAAGATACATGTTGAGATGACACCTATCACCTTACCTTAGATGAAAGGGCAAATATGACACCAATTCTGACCCAACAGTCTACCCCATTAAGGTCAAAGCCTATTAGGCATCCCAAAAGGACTTGCCTTTGCCTTTTTGGATCGCAATCCATCGTCAAAAGGGACCAGTAGGAAGCTACAAAGTGCGCAACCGCAAGACACCGATTTGATTGTTCATGTATCATGTATGAATGAAGGTGAGAAGCATCGAAGAAATAGATATTGATACAATCGGAATTAACAGTCAGATCCTCGTAGGTAGAGTCCATACATTTCAGAAGGCATGCTGTATGCTTGGTTCATTTTGCTTTATTAGAATCCAGACGCTCCGAGGTGATCGCCTCCGTTGGACTCCATCCAACAACCTAACATGATTCGACTTAAAGCTAAAGACTTCAAAACAAGACTTGCAGTTGAAATCGGATGGTCAATATCTAAACAGGAAGACAAAAGCTTACTCAAGCCGGAGAACAAGCTCTAGCATTGGATCGAATCCAACAGGCAAATGCAGTCAAGAGCAAGGGCTTCTTTGATCTGGATCACAAGACGACAACTACAAACCATTGAGGGGAGTTACTTTGCCACCATGCACACCTCCTAGTTTTCATTATTTCTTTACAACCATCCACAATTTACGATCTAGAGACTTGCTATAAGGTTACGAGGTTTCCTTTGTGGCAAGATGCTATGGTGATGCACTTGCAACATTTCAGAGCACTTTTACATGGAATCTTGTCCTTTGCCTTGTGGATAAATGTTAGATTTGATTAGGCTCGACCCAAACCAGTTGGAGCACTACCAGAGCTTTAGTTCAAAGACGAACTCTTCTAAGCTGAGGGGAGTTGGTGAGGACACACGCCCTTTTGCACCCTTTCAGCGGGTCTACACACGTCGCAGACGTGTCAGAACTACCCTAGCTTCTCTCTTGCTAGGAGAGTAGCCAGCCTGTGCCAGAGGCCCCATAGTTATTTATTTATTTTCTATTTATTTGTCATTTTTGCTATATTTATTAGAGCGATTTTTTGACTTGAGTTGCAAGTCATTTTTTTACCTTTTTTTTTAGTCCCACATTACTTAGGGATGGTTATGCATGTAAATTGGCTCATTATATAAGAGCCGGGTCCTTCTCTTTTATCGATATGAGCGAATATGATTTAAATTGTTGTTTTCACATTAATCCTGGATTGGATTCCATCAGAGGAAGATTCCTCACATCTGATGGACTCCAGCCCCTCTTCTTCTCTTCTCCCCTATTTATTTTTCAAAACCCTTTTGCATTGATGATGAGCGAGAGAGAAGCAATAAAAGGCAAGGAGAGAGCAAAAAAGAGGAGAAGAGAGGCTTCGACCCTTCTCTTTCTCTCCCTTTCCTCTTTTTTTCTTCTCGTGGCAGGCTGGCAGCCACCTAACCTGCACTTCCCATCCGTACAAGAGAGGAGCCGCAACCCCTCGCTCCTTCCTATTTCACGTGACCAAGGAAGCAAGAGTCCGTGCTTTCATTTTTTTTTAATTGTGGGCACCGTATACTTAAGCAGCAGCCGCAACAATGGTTAATTGGGGGCTCCAAGAGCACCCCAATTTATCTTAAAAAGAACTGTAGGATCCCCAAGAGGACCGCATGTCCTTCCTAGAGACCACACGATTCCTCCGACGTCTCCAACGTCCTTCTCTCTACTTGACAACCCTCCTGGCCTCTTTCACTCATTGCGGTAGCCCTATGGTCTCATTCCCCGATAGCCCCTGTTCATCATTCTCGACAAGCGATTGTTCATCGAAAATTGTTCGACGATGCGAGAATTCCTCCGCAGCACGTCCGCAACTTTTTTGGAGTTCTCTGATCTTTTCCGTTGTCTCTCGATCTGTAGAAAAGAGGTTATATCCATCCTTTGATATTTTCTTTGGCTTTACCCTGCAAATTGAACCTTAAAACTTAGATTAAAAATTCTTTTAATATCAAATTGTCGGTTTGTGATAGAACCCTAAAATTACATGAACCTCTGCCCTTGCAAACAAACCATTGAGCTATATTTTAAATTTTTAATCTTTCAAATCCTTTGAGGTAATTAGGAATTTTACATTAATCTGGCATAACCCTCATCATGCTTGTAAGTTTTATCTTTTGTATGATCTGCCTGCAAATACTTTTCGCATAACCCCAGATGTTGACTTGTATGATCTAGGCCTCCCCTAGAATTTAATCATCACTTACATTAGTTCCAACATAACCTGAAAATTTGAATCGTTATTTAAGTCTTGAATTGCTGAATTTTAATTGAAATTTTTTAATCTTTACGATAGGTATTGTTCCTACATCACTTCTTCTGCGATGACCCCATACATCATTGCATTATGTTGGTTTGCATATGCGATCACACATGACAACATTGATTGTACAAGTACGAGATGAATTAAATGAGATGATAAAATGATGGCTGACAAGCTGGTTAACAAAAACTAATTCCATGGTGTGTTTAGGAACATGAAGAACATGTGGGTAACGGAGAAACCACTTGTAGGGTCCAAGTGTGGTGTAAGTGTCTGAAATGGAGAAGAATAGGCAAAAATAGTGGCATCATCAGTCATATGATGTGAACTGCAAGTAAGGATCCAAGAACAGTCAAATTCACTAAGGATTATGAAATGACAAACATGGTAGATGCTAAGGTGTGGATATAGAATCGATGATATCCGCAGTGAGAGTTGATAGAGTTGAGAGGTTGATGTGGATTTAAACCGTAGTATCTGCAATGGGAGTTGATAGTGTCGGGTCAAGTTAGCTCGTATACTCTACATCAAACAAGAAGAGGATGAGCAAGTTGTATTGAACCCTAATACTCTACATAAATAAGATTAAGCGACAGATTAGGTGCAAGAAGCACATGTGTGAGAAAACCATTTGGGTCAAAAGAGGTGGTGATAGACCCCTAACAAGAGAGAAACATGAGGGATCCGCTCTCGCCGCCGCCGCAGCTCGCATGCTCGAGAGAGGGGAGAATAAGAGATAGGTTAGTTTTGGGTTTCTAGAAAAGTTCAGGGATTTATTAATTGTTAATTGAAATGTTTAGCTGTCCACTACATACAAAATTTGCTCTGTCGAGGACTCAGCACCAATTAACCCCTTTAGTTTCTTACTTGGATGTTTACTAGGCTCATGAAGTTACAAGCAGTCGAATAGTTGGCTAATCTGTCCCCTTTTGAGGAGGGTGTCGTTTCATGGAAGGCAAATTACAGCATTACATCCTTGGTCGAATGTGGACTCACAAGTATCATGATTAACAAATTTGCTGAGATGGGTTGGCGTCAGTGGCTTCTCAATAGCATGGGACTTGTCATGACACACTGATCCTCTTTTATGCAGCGGCGAGTGTGATGTTCAGATTTCTTGCAATCACTACTTCATACGATACGAATAGCCTGATACTTCTAGTTGGGCATATTGACTTGTAGTTGTAGTTACTTGGTTGCAGGCGAAGGAGTTGACCGTGTCTACATTCCTGCAAATGCTTGGCTTAAGTAAATACTGCCTTACGTTCCAGGCAGAAGAGGTACTTTACTTACTGATGTATACCCTGTATAGTAATAATTCATCTCATACCTGATCCTCCTCTTACTGCTCGACACTCGACAGTCAGTCGGAGCATTCATGCCAATTGTTCTTCCCTGTATTTGACCCCATCTCGATGAAACAAAGAGTTGGAAGATGATGATGGTGTCGCTTCCTGCAATTCTCTTTATCGTGATTGAGCATGTTCATCGTGTGTTTTAATCCTCGTCGATGCAGGTTGACATGTTCGCCTTGAAACACATGAGTGATGCTGATCTCAAGTCCATCGGATTGCCGATGGTAGTTATGCCGACTCTCACATTTGTGTGTGTGTGTGTGTTTTGTGGTTTTCAGTTTCATTTGACAATTGCTCAACCACAGGGTCCTAGGAAGAAAATTCTTCTTGCCGTTGCTGTTGCTGTTGCTGCTACTACAAAAGCTCGAAAGTGAGGAGTCGGACGGGATGGGTAGTGGTTATCATGAGCTGTTGTATACAACCGTTTGGTCTTGATTTTTTCCCACCCTGAAGGCCTATCCTTTTGGGGAGAGAGAGAGAGAGAGAGAGAGAGAGAGAGAGAGAGAGAGAGAGAGAGAGAGATTCACCAAGGTGTGCTTCCACCTTAGACTGCATTTCTGTTTGTAATGGTGC
The DNA here is from genome assembly GCA_947650365.1 of Chamaelirium japonicum. Classification (NCBI taxonomy): domain Eukaryota; kingdom Viridiplantae; phylum Streptophyta; class Magnoliopsida; order Liliales; family Melanthiaceae; genus Chamaelirium; species Chamaelirium japonicum. The sequence goes on along the minus strand of OX393551.1, from coordinate 43,797,943 downwards.
TCTTCAGTTAGAATTCTGATGTGTTTTCTCTAGCAAATGTACATAATCAGAGTTGCAATTCTGTGGTGTGGACTGGAGTACTATCGCTGTCTTCTTTTGTTTGGTTAATAGAAGGGGGAGGTAGCAACCGGTTCTCCTGGAGGCGCCGCATGCCAACGCAACAGAACATCCACCACCGGTGGGAGAAACAGCCCTCGCCAACCAGGCGGAGCAAAGGCCAAAGGCCACACGACCACCGCACACAAGCAAGACAGCCCACCGCACACACCAGCAACCACCACACACCCCGCACACGGGTGGGCCAAACCCATGCACGAAGGCAGAGGACCAGAAAAAAGGAGAAGTAAAAAAAAAAACCCAAATTCCTCACAAGCACAACCACCAGATTCACCGCTGGACCAAGGAAAGAGGAGCATGCCGCCACGAGTTGCCGGGAACCCCGACGTGCCCCTCCAGTAACTTCCACGCCACACCGAGCTGGACCTGCCACCATCGACTGGAGCACTATCTCAATTGTGGTTGAAAAAGGGAAAAGTCAGGGGGGGTACCTCTGAACAACAATAATCCACTCTTAGCATGTGCCGGTTGGGCGCTCAGCTATAACAGAATACTAGTCCATGCCCGTGCTGATTGGTATGAAGCGAGCGCCTTAGGTGAGACCAACCCTCCCTGCCCCCACCCTTCCGAGAGAGAGAGAGAGAGAGAGAGAGAGAGAGAGAGAGAGAGAGAGAGAGAGAGAGAGAGATCGGGGTAAGAGAGAGACGGAGAGAGAAAGAGACCGTGGGGAACAGAGAAAGGAGAGAGAACGAGAGAAGGAGAAGAGAGGGCGTCATAGCGTTTTTGTCTAATCAGCATGCGTTTTTATCTAGCCAGTTTGTTTCATTTTGTCTAGTCAGTATGTAGACTTCCGTGCCATGTTATCTAGATTGTCTGAGCATGCCTTTGGTGTGATTCTCAAGTGTTTGGTGTGACCTTTCCTAGGTGGCTGATTATGTCAATGTTCTTTCTGTTCGCGAGCCGAATTAGCACCCGGGTCCTGGGCCGTGCAATAGACTCCTTTGGATGGGCCGGCTTCTAGTTAGTCAAAGTGTTGGCTTTTTAAGCCGGAAAATGATTTAGATCTCACCTTCTATACGCCCTAAGTAAGCCCCTTGACGTGGCAATCTAGCAAATGACCCTTCTATCTTTTTGTTTGTCTTACCTTAAGCTTTTAAAAGGATTAAAGAATTGGCTGATTGTCTTTTTTGAAGGTGTGTTTTTTATTTTAAAAAAATCAACTTTTTGTATACTCATCAAAATTATGAATTTTTTTTATTTTTTGAATGTACTAGTCAAGCTCTACAAAAATAGATCCATTGCTACTATGAAATTATGAAAAAAAAAATCGAATATAAGTGATCCATAATTAAGTGAAAGTTGAGAGACATTTTATCAGTAGTTGTGTCTGATAAAGTGTCTTGATTAATTTCATACTTTTCTGACAGTTGGTCTCTTGACTAAATTAAAAGACACTTTACTGGCAATTTGTCTATTGACTAAATCAAAAGACACTTTATCGGTAATTGGTCTCATCGCTAAATAAAGAGATACTTTATCTTGAGTTTGTGTCCAAGAAAGTGTCTTGATTTTGTAAGTGTCAGTTTTACGTGACATTTGTTTTTGTAAGTAACATTAAGTCAGTTAACGTGAAACTAAGATTTAAAAGTGACACTTAAGTTTTTGATAGTTGTAAACTTAAGAGACACTTTTATCGGTAGTTTGTGTCCGATAAAATGTCTATTGATTTTGCAACTGTCAGTTGTACGTGATATTTGTTTTTGTGAGTGACATTTAGCCAATTAGCGTGAAACCAAGATTTCAAAAGTGTAATTTTCTGTTTGTGACAGTTGTAAAATTAAGAGACTTTTATCGATAGCTTGTGTCCGATAAAGTCTCTTGATTTTGCAGCTGTCAGTTTTACATGATATTTGCTTTTGTTAGTGATATTTAGTTAGTTAACGTGAAACTAAGATTTCAAAAGTAACATTTTTAGTTTTTTTATAACAATCGGGTCGGGTTTCGGGCCGGGATGTGGGCTCAAAGTGGCAACTTGAGCCCGGCCAATGGTGTGTTCGGATCGGGCCAAGTCAAGCAGTTGACCGGGCTGGATCAATTTCAGACCGATGGGCTTTGTTTACACCCATAGGGTAGTCTTATATCTAATTTTTTTTCTTAAAATTTCATAGGCAATATGGGTCTAGTTTTGTAGAACTCCATGAGTAGATTCCAAATATACTAATTTTATAAAATTTTGATATATATATACAATAAGTTATGGATTTTTTAAAATGGGAAACACAACTCCCAAAAAATTATATTAAAAAAGTCTGATGGAAATGTGAGTCTAAAACCACCGGGTCTGCCCTGATTTTCTCTTGAGGGCAAATGAGACTTTTAATATTTGCTTAGTTTTTCATATTAATATGGTAAATCGTTGGATCGTTGTCATCTCAAGGGGCTTCCTGATTGGGCCTATGGAATGGGGCTCCCCTATCAGCTTTCTTTTAAGCGACATGTATGTCTGGGTTGGAATCCTTTACATACACATGCATCAACCATGAGATATACAATATTCTCAACCTTTTTGTTCGAAGAGTTTGTAGAAAATACAACTTTACTTTCTTCATGCCGAAACCCAATCTCTCTCTCTCTCTTTCTCTCTCTCTCATTGTTTTTTAACATCTAATATATACTATAATATAAGTCGGGGGTCTCCGAATGTAGACCCCCACTAAGTAGAAAATCCTTCTCTCTCAACCCTCTCTATATGCCACATAGTAGTCACGAGAAACCGAACCGCCTCTCTCTCTCTCTCTCTCTCTCTCTCTCTCTCTCTCTCTCTCTCTCTCTCTCTCTCTCTCTCTCTCTCTCTCTCTCTCTCTCTCTCTCTCTCTCTCTCTCTCTCGTTTGTTTGTATTTTTACTTTTTTCTTATCTTTTCTTTTCTTTTTTTTCTTGGGGGGGAGTCTGTCAATGGCTTTCTGGCTTTGCTTGGTGTTTGCACTAGTGTATATCTATATAATAAGGAAGGTTGTTTTTAAATTGGAGATAAACATAGACAAATCTAAGATAAAGAATGGCCGATATCTTAATAATCCAACGGCACATCAAGACAGGTACCAAATTGTTGATCGAGTACGAATACATGTGATCTCAAGTTATGAGTTTGGTGTGATTTGGACTAATGTGATCCTGGCCCACCTCCCTAAAAATCTGCCACTTTGTGACCCCTCACCCACTTCGCCCTCGCGACATTGCCTCCGAGTCCCTTTCGTCGTGACGATGGGCGAGGGATCCAAATCCATGGCGATTGTGGGTGCGTCCTATTGAGGTTGATGGCGTTATCCCTCTTCTTGAACCCGCCCAATCCTCATATCGGGTTGGATCCGGGTTCACATTAACCCATCTAGCATATTAGCACCATGCCGGCTGGAGGTTGTTTGGTTGTGATCCTAGATATTTTTTGTGATTTCGGCAGGGAGCTATGAGGTGATCCTGTGGCCTGTAGAGGATGAAGAGCCGGCATTAATTTGTTGGCTAGTTAAGGAAAACCGGCTATATCATTGGGGGGGGGGGGGGGCGCAGCCATGCATGATAAGATGGAAGCCGGACTTTGGTTGGGGCCCAAGATTTCAGCAGCAAATCGTTTGAGTAGCTTGAAAAGGAAAGAAAGAGATGGCTGTGTGTGTCCCCTTGGTTGTGTGTCCCATCTTGTGGGTGCACGTTGGTTTTTTTTTGATTGGGGAAAGGCTTGGTGTTGTAGCGAAGTATGTTGGATGAGGGTGGTTTGTTGAACCTTGTGATTTTGTGTCTCCATCTTGGTTTTAGTGGATTTGTGCGGCGGCCGTGGACGTAGCCTTCATTCATGGGGTGAGCCATAAATCCTTGGTGTTCCTTGTAGTGTATTGTTGTATCTTGTTCTCAGGTTGCAATCCCAAGATCGTGGGTAGAAGGATTATGAAGGCCACTCTCGTGATCCCGATTGCTTTCGACGAGCGTCCGTGTGTCGCTCACTTGACGTAACAGTGGTATCAAAGCAAGGTTCCTCGCCAAAGATCCATTCCTTTGTCGAGTGGGAGCAATGAGAGACAAGATAAAGCTTAGCATGGACAAGTTTGATGGCAAAAACTTCAACCTCTGGAAGATGCATATGGAAGACTACATCTACCAAAAGGATCTGTTCCACCCGCTAGAGGAGAAGAAGCCTGCAAATATGGAGGAGCCCGACTGGAAGGTGCTCGATCGAAAAGCGTTAGGCGCGATCCGATTGTCCCTTGCACAGTCGGTCCTCTTCAACGTTTCCAAAGCGAAGACCACGTACGAGATGATGATGACCCTCAGCGATATATATGAGAAGCCATCCGCATCGAACAAGGTGCTTTTGATGAAGCAATTGTTCAGCCTGAAGATGAAGGAAGGGGGAAATGCAATCAATCACGTCAACTCCTTCAGTAACATCAAGACGCAGCTGGAGTCCCTGACCATCACGTTCGTCGATGAAGTCCAAGCCCTTCTCCTACTATCTAGTCTGCCTGATAGTTGGGAAGGCTTTGTGATGACGATTAACAATTCCTCTTCCAATGGCGTGCTGAAGTTCGATGATGTTGTTAGCATCATCATAAATGAAGAATCACGGAGAAAGTACTCCGGATCTATTGAGGCGTCTGGTAGTGCTATCAATGTGGAGAACCATGGGAGATCTCAAAGCCGAAATAACCAAAATCTGCATAGCTCCAAATCAAAAAAGGGCAAGTCCAAGCAACCCGACAATGCTAGCAAGGCCACCTACAAGTGCTATAACTGTGGCAAGCGAGGACATTTTGTGAAAGACTGTCGGGGGCCAAAACGACCTCAATCTGATGGCTACCAGCAAGACCAGGCATGTGTCGCCGCATCCAATAGTGATGATGATATGTTGCTCCTTTCAGTCGACAACAAGATCGACACTTGGATCGTTGACTTTGGGGCATCGTTCCATGCCACCGGAGAGAAGGCCAAGATCCCCATATACGAAAAGAAAAATCTAGGGAACGTCTACCTTGGTAATGACGAGAAATGTAGCATTACCATACCGGAAAGGGGAGCGGTAGTCTCAAGCTTAGTGCAAGGGCTTCTCTTCCACTGAAGGACATTCGTCACGTCCCTAGTCTGAAAAAGAACCTCATATTCGTTAGTCAGCTAACAGATCTAAACTACGACGTGCTCTTCACCAAGGACACCTGGAGAGTCAGCAAGGGTGCCATGACGGTGGCTTGTGGCAAACGTGAAGGCTCCCTCTACAATGCAAATGGTGAGATCTTGGATCTAGTAAATTCAGTTTCTGCTAACAATATGTTTGTTGTTGTCTCACGGATGACTAGTGATGTCTGGTATCGTCGTCTGGGCCATATCAGTGAGAGAGGCCTACAAGCGGTGGCCAAGATGGGTAAATTACATGGCTTGACTGAGGTTAAGCTAGAGATCTGCGAGAGCTGTGTGCTCGGAAAGCAGAAGAGAGCCATATTTAAGAAGCAAAGGAACATACCAATGGCAGAGAGGTTGGAGCTAGTTCATACAGATGTATGGGGACCAGCATCTACTCCATCCCTTGGCAACTCCATCTACTTCCTCACGTTCATTGACGATGCTACCAGGAAGGTGTGGGCCTATTTCTTGAAAAGGAAATCAGACGTATTTGATGTGTTCAAGACCTGGAGAGCCAGTGCTGAGAAAGAGTCTGGGTGCTAGTTAAAGACTCTTCACTCAGACAACGGAGGGGAATTTTACAGTGCAGAGTTCAAGATCTATTGCAAGGAGCAAGGGATAAAGCGGTAGAAGATCATCCCTGGAACGCCTCAGCAGAATAGCATTGTCGAGAGGATGAGCCGGTCGCTGCTAGAGAGAGCTCGGAGTATGCGGCTGCACTCGGGTTTGCCCAAGTCATTCTGGACGGATGTAGTTAGCAATGCCGCCTACACCATCAATCGGTCACCATTTTGTGTCGATTGATAATGAGATGCCAGAGGAGCTTTGGTCTGATAAAGAGGTGGATCTCACCCACCTTCGTGTTTTTGGGTGTACCGCCTATACTTTGATCGATGGAGCCGACATATCAAAGCTAGATTCCAAGTCAAAGAGGTGCACACTCATCGGCTATGGTGGCGACGAGTTTAGGTACCATTTGTATGATCACCAAACTCGGAAGGTTATTCGGAGCCGAAATGTGATCTTCAGAGAAGAAGTCCTTTACAAGCACTGGGACAAGGACACCTCAGAGCAGGCTTCATCATCAGAAGTTGATTATCTTCTGATAGATCCAGTGCAAACATCTGCAAAATGTCCTACAAGCAAATGAGATAGCAGAACAAAATGAAGAAGCGGATCCTAATCAGCTCGAGGTCCCAATTGCACTTAGGAAATTAAAGTAGAGAGAGACAAGAGATTGCCATCTCGATATCTAGAAACTCTGAACTATTTGTTGCTTACAAATAATGGTGAACTGGAGAGTTATGATGAACCTCAGGAATTTGATGCCAGAGTCAAGTGGGAGTCGGCGATGCAGGAGGAGATGAATTCTCTCCAAAAGAACTAGACATGGGATCTGATTACTCCTCCCACAGGCAAGAAGGTGCTCCATAACCGGTGGTTGTTCAGAGAGACGAAAGAGCCCAATGGGTCTATCAAGCATAAACCAAGGTAGGTAGTCAAGGGCTACGAACAATGAGCGGGGATCGACTTCCAAGAGATTTTTAGCCTGGTGGTAAAGCTAAATACCATCAGGGCTGTTCTGAGTTTGGTCGTTATCGACGACCTACACTTGGAACAAATGGATGTCAAAATAGCTTTCCTCTATGGTGATTTGGGGGAAAAGCTGTACATGTACCAGCCGGAAGGATTCTTGAAGAAAGGCAAGGAGCAGTATGTCTGCAGGATAACTACGTATGAGCCTTTATGGGCTGAAGCAAGCCCCCATGCAATGGTACAGAAGGTTCGACGACTTCATGGTGGCTTAGAAGTTTGCTAAGTACGTGCAAGACTGATCAGTGCTGCTATGTGAAGAGGATAGGAAGCTTGTTCGTGATACTATTGTTGTACGTTGACGATATGCTAATCGCTAGCCCTGATATGAAGATGATCAAGGATTTGAAGGCTAGTCTTTCCGGAGTCTTGAAGATGAAAGATTTAGGCCCAACAAATCAAATCCTTGGTGTGAGGATTTATACGGATAGATCATCCAGGATACTTCGTCTCTCGCAGTCCGAGTATGTCGGCAAGATTCTAAAGCATTTTCACATGGAGAATGCCAAGCCTGTGAGCACACCACTGGGGGCACACTTCAGATTATCAGCAAAGCAATCACCAACTACTGAGGAGGAATTAAGCTACATGGATCAAGTCTCGTATGCATCAGCCGTAGGTAGCTTGATGTACGCTATGATCTCTACCCGCCCTAACATAGCACATGTTGTAGATGTCGTAGTCGATACATGAGCAAGACTGGCAAGCAACACTAGGAAGCTGTAAAGTGGATATTCAGATATCTCAGGGGACTTCTACTCGTGCTATTGAGTATGGCAGGAATAGCATGCAAGTTGATGGTTTCGTTGACTCCGACATGGCTGGAGATCTTGATGCCAGGAGGAGTACCACCTGGTACGTCTTCACACTTGGTAGTGGAGCCGTCAGCTAGGTATCGCGCCTTCATGAGATCGTGGCATTGTCAACCACGGAGTCAGAATATATTGTAGTCACCGAGGCCTGCAAGAAAATGATCTGGATGAAAGGATTTTTGGGAGAACTTGGTCGTCAAGTAGAGTGTGTCCTGTACAGCGATAGTCAAAGCGCCATTCATCTGGCTAAGGATGATACGTGGCTTTCACTCAAGAACAAAATATATTGATATCAGATATAGGCTTGTCCAGCGTGCAGAAGCTCGAAGACGGAGAGTTTGATTTTCGAAAGATTGACACCAAAGTCAACCCAGCTGACATGTTTACAAAGCACGTTCCACCCGACAAAGGAAAGCTGTGTGCAGCTTCCATTGGCCTAGTTGATTGAGCAAGAGACAGCCGACACACAGAGATGATACTATACTCGGGATATCTCCAAATTGGAGATTGTTGAGATTAATTGAGTTATCACTCTTCTTGAACCTGCCCAATCCTTGTATCGGGTTTGTCTTATGTCCGGATCCAGGTTCACATTAACCCATCTAGCATATTAGCACTATGCCGGCTGGAGATTGTTTGGTTGTGATGCTAGATATTTTTGTGATTTCGGCAGGGAGTTATGAGGAGATCCTGTGGGCAGTAGAGGATGAAGAGCCGACATTAATTTGTTGGCTAGTTAAGGAAAACCGGCTATATCATTGCGGGGGGGGGGGGGGGGGGGGGGGGGAGACTTTGGTTGGGGCCCAAGATTTCAGTAGCAAATTGTTTGGGTAGCTTGAAAAGGAAAGAAAGATCGATGATGGTTGTGTGTGTCCCCTTGGTCTAGTGTGTCCCATCTTGTGGGTGCATGTTGTTTATTTTTTGATTGGGGAAAGGTTTGGTGCTGTTAGCGATGTATGTTGGATGAGGGTGGTTTGTCGAACCTTGTGATTTTGTATCTCCATCTTGGTTTTAGTAGATTTGTACGGCGGCCGTGGACGTAGCCCTCATTCACGGGATGAACCATGTTAAATCCTTGGTGTTCCTTGTGGTGTATTGTTGTATCTTTTTCTCAGGTTGCAATTCTAAGATCATGGGTAGAAGGATTGTGGAGGCCATTCTCGTGATCCCGATCGCTTTCGATGAGCGTCCGTGTGTCGCTCGCTTGTCGTAACATGTCCTACCGAATTTTGCCGTTCTCGCCAAATGTGGATGCCTCTGTCAAATGTGGGCGTCCCTGCTAAATGTGGGCACCTTCATCGATTGTGGATGTCTTTGTAAATTATGGGCGTCTTCACCGAATGTGGACGCCCTTGCCGAATGTGGGCATCTTTGCTGAATGTGGACGCCCTCGTCGAATTTGGGCATCCTCGCCGGATGTGCGTGCATACACGGACATTACTATTATATATATACACTAAAAGGGATCATGCTCTCTCGTTTGTGTTGTGACATATGGAACCTTATTTAAAGAGCTAATATTTTATCTCAATGTGAACTTGTACTACAGTAATAAATATTTTCTGAAATGGAGCCTACCCTTCCTAATTCTGTTTTCCGAAATGGAGCGACGTTATTATCATCGCATTGGGTTAGTACCCAGCAGGATCGGGCCTCTTCTCCCTCTTCCCTTCTATAATAGTGCTATGCCGAGTTGAGGGGGTGTTTGGCATGAACACATGTACAGCTTAAACCTCATCTAGAAGAGGGTATAGTACATATTCCCTTCAATTACTATTTCTAATATAATTTGATGGCTCAACGCTCAGATTAGCATAGAAACGCACGAAGTGATATATTTTCGTTACGAAATCCTTCATTCCACCAGAAACAAATACTATCTGTTAATTTTAAAATATGAAACTTAGAATAGAAACATACAGTTATATAATGATGCCAAACACATAATGATGCCAAACACCTCCTGAGTTTCTTAGATTGAGGCTCCGCTTGGATAGAAGTATTGCAAATTTCAGGAGCGAGATATTCTGATTACTGAATATCCTAGTACATTTGCCTCTTGTCCTTTGGATAAAGTTTTAGTTAATTATACCAAATTACTGAAATCAAAATGTTCAATTCAATAAAAATATATAAAAATTAAAACACAACATTTACACTTACCATAGTTTTGTGGCAACAGCCCATCTTTTCTGTGGGCCCATGATTGCTGGCCTTTCATTGGTCAGTGATACCGCATCAGATTGTATCACTGTTATCCCAAAGGTCTTTCTCTCGACGGTGGCGGCCGACACCAATAGCCGTGGTGAGTGCGACGACGACTATTGCTTCGTACCTGTTACCCTCAAACGCGATCGAGTCGCTATAGGAGCCTAACGTAGATTTTTAGAGAGAGAGAGAGAGAGAGTAGGTCAAGACTATATATATATATAGAGAGAGAGAGAGAGAGAGAGAGAGAGAGAGAGAGAGAGTGTATAGGTCAAGACTACATGATCAACAGCAACTTCCAGTCTGACCTAATGCGGAAAATATGGTCATGGGAGAAGCCTTACATAGAGAGAGAGAGAGAGAGAGAGAGAGAGAGAGAGAGAGAGAGAGAGAGAGAGAGAGAGAGAGAGAGAGAGATTGTACTTCCAGTCTGACCTAATGCGGAAAATATGGTCATGGGAGAAGCTCACGCTATACCAAACCCTGCAAGTTGCTTACTAGGTGCTGTTGATTAGCTTTTTGTTCCAACTATTTCGCTACCAACCGACGACTCAAATGAATGATCACAAGTTCTGATACATGTCAAGCCACGTGGACTAAGTAAGTGAAGGAGAGACAATTAATTTCCAACCTCAATAAACACATTCGACAACTAATTAACACACAACGATGATTTACAGAAAGTTTAATGAAAAAATAGTGATTAATTATCTCATGGATAGTCTAAGGAAATTGGAATTTCATTAACCGGCCCCAAAACTCGAGTTAGAGGCCGGATAAGGTCAGGCCAACATAATATTTAAGCAAACTCCTGATCTTCCCATAACCGAGGCATGCCCCCTCGTGCAGATCGACATTGCGATACTATGTATGTTGACAACAAACAAAGGGCGGTACCCCCACAACAGAACGAGACTCGTGCTGGCTCTGATATCAAATTGGAGTCCTCATAACCCTCAAAACTCGAGTTAGAGGATAAGGTCCTAGCATAATATTAATTAAGTAAACTCCCGGTCTCCCCATAACCGGTATGAGACTAAACAATCGTGAATGAAAATCTCTAAAGCGACTGGTTCGATTACATAGCAATAATTCGACGACCCTGTTTTGCAGCGCTCTTCGGACGACCCTGTTTTGGCCCAGGCTCTGGTTCGGTCCAAGATGCGGCTTTTAGATATGGATCAGGCTGACCCTTCTGTATCCCTTCCCCTGTCTTTTTTGGAGGACGATGTAATTCTGGATATTGCTAGGAAATGTGGATTCATCACTACTCCTGAGTTAGACAGTGTGAGATTTTTTCTTGATTCTATCAGGGCTCTAGAGGAGAAGAGGGCAAAGTTGGCCTCCTGAGTAGGCTTCGCGAGGAGGGTTGGGAGGTTGAGGAGTGACTTTGGTTTCATGAAGATTTTATCTTGGAATGTGAGGGGCTTAGGGAAATCGGAGAAGAGGAGAGCGGCCAGCTCTTTTGCTTCCATTCACGATGTGGACATCATTTGTATTCAGGAGTCGAAGAGGGAGAGCCCGACTAGTCATTTCTTTCGTTCGCTCAGCACTAGGAAGATCGCTAAGTGGGAAGCTAAGGACGCTACAGGCGCGTCGGGAGGCATTCTGATAGGCTACAGCGATGATTTGTTCCTTTTGAGAAGCACGAATGTTGGGGTCTTCTCGCTGTCCCTGGTGTTACAGAATAGATTGGATGGCTTGGAGTGGATGCTGTCCTCGGTTTATGGACCCACAGACCACAGTAGGGGAGACAATTTCTGGACGGAGCTGTCCCTGCTCAGGACCAATTTTCGAGGCCCATGGGTCATAGCGGGAGATTTCAATGTGACTCGGGGTTCGGGGGAGCGGCTTCGGAGCGGAGGGGACGTCTCGGCTATGAGGGCCTTCTCCCTCTTCATTAGGCACCAGGAGCTAGTTGACTTGCCGCTGACCGGCCGGACTTTCACGTGGAGCAACAAGCGGGAGGACCCTATCCTGGCCAGGTTAGACAGGTTCTTGATCTCGTCGGAGTGGGACGGGCTGTTTCCCGGTTCGATTCAGACCGGTCTGGCGTCCTGCGTCTCTGATCACGCCCCGATCCTTCTGGCAACCGACTCGATTGCTCCGGTGAGGCCTCCTTTCAGATTCGAGTCGATTTGGTCGATGGAGGAGGGATTCAGAGGCTTGCTGGAGGGTTGGTGTATCGAGGCAGGTAGAACTGAGAACTCGGCCTTGAACATGGTGAGAAAACTTAGGTTCGTTAAGAGGAAGTTGCAGTGCTGGAGCAGAAGCCATTTCGGCAATGTTATTAGGCAGAAGGCCTCGATTTTGGCGGAGATCCAAACTCTGGAGGTCAAAGGGGAGTCGGCCTGCCTTTCAACGCCGGAGACGTTGAGGCTGAAGGAGCTTAACGAGAGCCTTGTGCTGGTCTTGAGGAAGGAAGAGGAGATGTGGCGGCAGCGCTCGAAGGAGCAGTGGGTGAAATCGGGAGATGCGAATACATCCTATTTCCATAGAGTCGCTAACGCCCGGAGGAGGAAAAATTTTCTCACCTCTTTGAAGCATGAGGAGAGGGAGTTATCGACCACGGCGGACATCTTAGAGGCTTCTACCTCCTTCTTCAAGTCTTCTTTCTTGGCGTCGGACGCTCCTACGGGCATTTCCTTCGATTGGGAGGGGTTGGACTTCCCGAGGCTTCCAGAGAATTCCGGTATAGACGACGAATTTTCTGACGAGGATTTCCGGAGGGCTGTCTTCCAATCCAAGTCAGATGGCGCCCCAGGCCCGGACGGATTCCCAATGTCCTTCTATCAGGACTACTGGGACATGTTGGCCAGCGACCTGTGCCAGCTGCTACGTGATTTCTTCTCTGGAAAGGTGTGTCTCCATTGCTTGAATCACTCGTGGATTATCCTCCTCCCTAAGAAATCGTCTGCAGAAACTTTGCGGGACTATAGGCTGATATCCCTATCCAACTGTCTGTACAAGATAATCTCGAAGGTTATTGTCAATAGGCTTGCGGACAACATAGCCCTGCTTATTTCTCCTTCGCAGACAACTTTCATCAAGGGGCGCCTAATTCTGGATAGTGTGGCGGCGGCGCATGAGGCGATTTTTCACCTCCGCGAGTCTGGGGAGGAAGGAGTAATGCTGAAGATCGATTTCGAGAGGGCTTTTGATCAAGTGCGTTGGGACTTCTTGCTTGATCTTATGAGGGCTAAGGGTTTCTCGAGAGGATGGCTGGGTTGGATTAGAGAAATTCTGGTTTCCTCGAAGCTTTCTTGTCTGATCAATGGGAAGCAAGGCAGGGACTTCAAGGTGTACAAGGGGTTGAAGCAGGGGTGCCCGCTTTCACCTTATTTGTTCATATTGGTTGTGGATGCCTTTGATGCCGCAGTCCGGAAGGCGAGCGCAGAGGGCCTGGTTAGAGGTGTGGGCGGTCATGGCTGGACCACGTCTAACCTGCACTATGCAGATGACTCCCTCTTATTCACAGCAGCTTGCCCCTTCCAGATGGTTTCCCTCAAAGTCCTCCTCTACGGGTTGGAGTTGACCTCCGGTCTGAGGATCAACTTCCAGAAGAGCAGCCTGTACTACATTGGCACAGGGGATGCAGATGGTGGACTGGCCAGGCTGCTCAACTGTAAGGTAGCTTCCCTGCCCATGAAGTATTTGGGATTGCCTATCAGTGACAGAGCCCTGAGGAGGGAGGACTGGGAGTAGCTCATTCTCAAGATAGAGAGGAGGCTTGAGGGCTGGAAAGGTAGATTCTTGTCTTCGGGTGGCAGGCTGGTGCTAGTGAACTCGGTTCTTTCTTCTATACCCTGCTACTACCTTTCCTTCTATTACCTGCCGTCTTGGGTAATTGACCAGATCGACAAGATTCAGAGATCTTTTCTTTGGCATGGGGTGGATGCCGCAGGAGGCTACAACCTTTTGAGATGGGATCAGGTGTGCCTGCCGAAGAAGATGGGTGGTCTGGGAGTCCTTGATCTTCGCAGGTTCAATATTTCCATGCTAGGGAAATGGTGGTGGAGATTGCAGCAAGGAACAGGAGGATCCTGGCGGGACGTTATTTTGGCTAAGTATTTTAGGCGGTTCTCTCCTCTGCAGGCACGGGGTCGAATGTCGGGCCGAATTTCCCTTTTCTGGAGGGGCATTCTCAGGGTCAAGGATCTCTATAGGGGGGCTACCACCCTGGTGCTTGGTGACGGTAGGGATATCAGATTCTGGAAGGATACTTGGCTCGGGGACAGGCCACTGGAGCAGCTCTTCCCATTCCTTTTTGCGGTTGTCCGGAACAAGGGAGCTTCTGTCCGATCCCAGGCTAGTAGGAGGCGCGGTACGGTTGGGTGGCGCTTGAGATTCGATTCCCCTTTGGATCAGGACGGTCAGAGGGAGCTTCGTGACCTTCACTTGATTCTTCAGGCGGCTTCTTTCAGGGCGGTCAGGGACGAGGTTCGCTGGGGCGCCACTTCGTCAGGTGTTTTTTCGGTTCGCTCCTTCTATGATCATCTTCTCCCTCGGGGGCTGCGGCATGGACCGGCTAGGGCGATTTGGAAGTCGAAGGCACCCTCGAAAGTCCAGATTTTCTCTCTACTGGCCTCGAGGAACAAGATTCTGACAAAGGCGAACCTGATGAGGTGGCATCACCCCCAGGCGACAGATGCTTCCTGCACCTTCTGTGCCTCGGAGGAGGAGACTTCATCTCATCTTCTGCTTGGGTGTCCGTTTGCGAGAGACCTTTGGGACCATTTCGAGTCCAAGGCTGGTCTCGCTTCTCATCCAAGGACACTTAGGATCCTCTGGACATCTTGGAGGAGAAGGAGAATCCCGATGGCAATCCGGAAACCTTGGGACGTCTTGGTCATGGCTATACTTTGGGTTATTTGGCTTGAGCGGAATAGCAGGATTTTCAATGGTAAGTCGGCAGGGCCGGATAGGTTGCGGCTTTCGGTAGTCTCCTTTTTCCGTGCTTGGATTGTGCCTTGGAGAGATAAGCTGGGGCCGGAGGCTACCACTTTTTGTAACAACCTGTTATCTTGACTGCTTAATGACTTCTGGTTAGGGTCCGCCAAACCCTCCCTCCTGTAGGAGGGGTTCTCAAAAAAAAAAAAAAATAATTCGAATAATTCATGCATGCACGTCAACCTACGGTCCTAAGTATCGACTTGATAAAGAACTATTTATGGTATAGCGCTAGTAAAATACTTAGCCACCCAAGCAAAGGGGGGAAGGGGGCCCATATGAATGGAAGGGGACAGGAGTTGGATGGCTTGATGGTTCAAATGACTTGGTAATTAAATTATATCTAAGAGACATTCTATTAAACCCCCCACATAGTTATTAAATGAGTGAAGCCAAGTGGGGATGTCTCCAGATCCCTATCATGGTCCCCAATGGGCAATGGCCCCTCCTATTCAATTAGTTTTGCCTGGTGGGGGGAGCAGGGCTCAAGGCATGGTTGGGTGCTGCGACAAACGGGTCGCGATTAATTATGGGAGACTAACCTAATACGCGATTATAATAAGGATCGCAGAGTTTTGGGAGAGTGAACCTGCTGAGAGAATTATGGAACCGAGCATAAACTATGGATACGAATCTTAGGTCGATCTATCAATGAGATTGCAGTTCACTGATCACATGTTGACAAATTAATCATAGTTAATTAAGTATTAATAAGATATTGTAGAGCTGATCTAATGTCTATAGATAGATTTTTATGCCACCTCTAACGTATTTTATATATGTTGCTGAACGTGATGGTTGTCTATCGATCTTCGCGGAGTTCCTCGTTCAGACTATCACTTTAATGCATATTACCGATGATCCGTTGATCACTAATTAACCCTGTAGTATATAGAAATATTGATGATCCTGATAGTTATATGGTGAAGTGTACCGAATTTTTCTAAATGCTGTGGTGTTGAAAGGTTATTGGATACTTTTTTTTTTTGCTTGCTTTCATATTTCAGTGTTATAATTTTATACAAAAGGAATTGAGATTATGGAATAGATATCCTATATATCCCTGTGCTAAACCTGCATAAAATTTGCTTTTGGTTCATTGAAGGGGGGAGGTTATAAACGGACCCCTAGGAGGCGCCACATGCCTGCACAGCAAAGGATAGCCCGCCCAACGAGAGAAAAAAACAATATATCGGTGTGGTCGCGGAAAAAGATTCGGGTCGTCTTTATTGCGGATCACACGAGATTACAAATTTTCTTTGATCAGGAGATTGTGGGAGAGATCCTCTGGAGGGTCCCTTTGATCCGCGTCTCCACGTGGTATTCGTGCGAGAGCTCTGAAGGGGTTGCCCAGGACAGAGGTCTTTACAGGGTGAGGGTTTTTGAGAGGCTAAGGAGTTTCCGCCGTCGATTTTGTCCCGTCCGTGCTTCGCGCTTTCTCGGCTAGGGAGGCTTTAGGCTTCGTTCCTTGGTCTTCGTGTCTTCCTCGATCCTTGCTCGACCTCGGCGTCCTTGATCGTCGGTTCGCGGCGTCGATCGTGTTTTTGGCGTCAGCTTTGGCTTTAGCTTTCGGCTTTGGCGTAGCTTTGGCGTGGCTCTGGCTTTTGCTTTGCTTTGGCGCTTGCGCTTGAACGTAGACGGGTAGAGACTTGCGATTGCTTTAGTTCTTCTGGACTTCGCGTCGTATCGGCTAGAACGTGCGGTGCTTTGCTCGTGACCGTCGTAGTTGCTTGGCTTTGGCACGTGCGTTGCTTTAGTGCGGGCTTTACCGGGGCGTTTGCTTTGGCTTCTTGCGTCGGCTTTGACTTTAGCTTTGACTCGATCTTCTTCTCGAACGACTGGCGTTGCTTCTTCAAGGCTTCTTTCTTCTTCCGACTTCCTCGACGGTTGCGGCGTCAGCTTGGCTTTTCGGTGGGGGTAGCACCGATCTTCGTGCGACGGTTGTAGCGTCGACTTTAGTTGATAAAGACGGCGGGGGTAGCACCGGCTTCGGCACGACGGTTGTAGCGTCGGCTTTTGGTTGACGAAGGTGGCAGGGGTAGCACCGGCTTCAGGCTTTCTTCTCCCGGCTTTCTTCTACGTGCAAGGAGTTGATGCCTTTGTTGAAGACGACGGGTGTTGTCGGCTTCGATCTTCTTCTCCGGCCTTTGCTTATGGCGTCTTCGGAGCTGATGAAGATCGTTGGAGCAATCGGGTGATGACGGCTCCGGGTCTTCTTCTCCAAGCTTTCTTCTTCTTGCGAGGAGTCGAAGCTCTGATCTCCGAGTGCAAGGTCTTCACGTTGATGAGGACTTGAAGGGCCAAGGACTCCCGTAGGATATGCTTGCCGTGCCTCGTGAAGCCTTCGGTCTTCAAGCGTTGGAGCTTCTTTGTAGCGCTCTTTTGTCTTCAGCTTTTCGGACCTGGCGACGGTTGTGACGTCGGCTTCTTCTCCAGGCGTGTTTGGCTTGATTGGAGTTGAAGGCTTCTTTTGGAGATGGCGGGTGTAGCACCGATCTCTATGCGACGGTTGTAGCGTCGGCTTTTGTTGATGAAGACGGCGGTGGTAGCACCGATCTCCGTGCGACGGTTGTAGCGTCGGCTTTATTGGTGGAGACGGCGGGGGTAGCACCGATCTCCGCACGACGGTTGTAGCGTCGGCTTTGTTGATGAAGACGGCAGGGGTAGCACCGATCTCCGCACGACGGTTGTAGCGTCGGCTTTGTTGGTGAAGACGGTGGGGGTAGCACCGATCTCCGCACGACGGTTGTAGCGTCGGCTTTTGTTGACGAAGACGGCAGGGGTAGCACCGGCTTCAGGCCTTCTTCTCCAAGCTTTCTTCTTCGTGCGAGGAGTCGACGCCTTTGTTGAAGACGACGGGTGTTGTCGGCTTCGATCTTCTTCTCCGGCCTTTGCTTATGGCTTCTTCGGAGTTGATGAAGATCGTTGGAGAAGTCGGGATGACGACGACTCCGGGTCTTCTTCTCCAAGCTTTCTTCTTCGTGCGAGGAGTCGAAGCTTTGATCTTCGAGTGCAAGGTCTTCACGTTGATGAGGACTTGAAGGGCCAAGGACTCCCGTAGGATATGCTTGCCGTGCCTCGTGAAGCCTTCGGTCTTCAAGCGTTGGAGCTCGTCTTTGCAGAGCCTTTTCCTCTTCAGCTTTCGACCCTTGATGCCTTCCCCCACCCCCTCTATTTATAGGCAAAGGGGGGAGGTTGGGGGAGATATGGCTGAAATCTTTTTGTTTCCTCCAATATCTCCCCCCATAACCATCAAGATATTGTTCCCTTATTTGGGGAAACAAACTTGATCCCCTCCTTTTTAGGTGGGGTGGTTATGGGCTAGATGTGACTCGATCTTCAAGGATCGAGTTGTTATTTTTGTTGCACTTTTGGATCGGATGGCGACACAACGTCATCTTGTCCGTTGGATCGAGGGATCGTCGCGGATCTACGGTTGTGTAGACGTCCACGCCACCTCCCCCCGCGTCAAGACGGTTTTGATCTTTTTTTCTTTTCTTTTCTTTTTCTTTTCTTTTTCTTTTCTTTTCTTTCTCTTTTTTTCCTTTCTTTTAGGGCCGGCCCCACCTCTCCATGAGGAGGGGGGCACGGTTTTCAAGAAGGGGGGCCGGTGGGCCCCCTTTTTGGGTTTGGGTAGCGGGTCCAGTGGGACCCGTTTGCTTTGAGTCGGGCCATTGCACGCGAATTGAGTTCGCATGCGGGCCGAGTTCGCATGCGGGCCGTTGCGTGCGGGCCGGGTTTCGCATGCGGGCCGTTGTGTGTGGGCCAGGTTTCGCATGCGGGCCGTTGTGTGTGGGCCAGGTTTCGCATGCGGGCCGTTGTGTGCGGGCCGAGTTTCGCATGCGGGCCGTTGTGTGTGGGCCGAGTTCGCATGCGGGCCGTTGTGTGCGGGCCAGGTTTCGCATGCGGGTCGGGTTCAACCCGTGGGCTAATTTCGGTGCCCACAAATGCCCCCTCAAGGTCGAGTGCGCCCGCGGGAAACGTGTAGCATTTGGCCTTGATCACGTATTGTGCGGAATTTGGGTCTTTACAAGAACCCCTGCCATTTCGTTTCCCCCATCGTTTTTCTAGCGCGGGAGACGAAAGGCTTTGGCTGCTTGGAGTTATTGAAGACATATTCTAGGGTTTTGTTCATCTTTCTTGTTGTCGCGGACCTCCTTTGCTTCGAGGATGGCGCGAACGTTGGCGGCGGCCGCTGCGCGGCGTCCCAGGGCGGCAAGGCGACAGGAGCGCGAGGACGGCCGCGATGCGTCTTGGCGGAGGGTTGTTGCCCCTCTTCGGTGCGGGAACTCAATGGCGAAAGAGGCGGAGTGGTCGAAGGCGTGCCAGATTTTCCTTCTTTTTCTTCTCCTATTTCTTCCTCCTTCTTTTCTTTCTCTTTTTTTTTTCCTTCTCTGGTTTCTGTTATTAAACGGTGGTTGCATCGGATACGGATGCCCACCGGATATAGATCCCTAGATTCATGGGATGGAAGATTTAACCATTTTCTATCCCAATAACCGAATATGGTTATATATAGGGGGTTCAATGGAAATTTCCGTCTCTGTTTCCTCCTTTTCTTTTTTTTTTTTTTTGGTTTCGGTCTCTGGTTCGCGCGAGACAGCAGCAGCAGCAGGGGTGCGGTGGCCGGGTTGGCAGCGGCCGGGCGCGGGGCTGCGGTGGCCGGCGCGGCAGGAGGGCGCGGCGCGGGCCGGAGTGCAGCGGCCGGGCGCGGGGCTGCGGTGGCCGGCGCGGTGCATGGGCCAGGGTGCAGTGACCCGGCGCGGGGCGCGGGGGCCAGCGGAGCAGCAGCGGCGCGGAGGCGGCTGGCGCGGGGCGCGGAGCGGCGGGCGTGGAGCGGTCAGGCCGGAGTGGGCTGGAGGCAGGCGTGGGCGCGACGGGCACGGGCGCGACCGGGGGCTGCGGTGGCGGCCGGCGCGCGGGCTGGAGGCGGGGGCGCGGGCCGGCGGCGGTCGGGCCGCGGTGCCGGAGCGGCGGGTGGAGTAGGCGGCCGGCGTACGGGAGGGCGCGGGGCGCGGGGTGCAGGCACGGGGCACGGAGGCCAGCGGCAGGCGGCGCGGCAGAGGCCGCAGCCCCTGCGGGTTTTTGCAGGAGAGAGAGAGAGGGGGGGTGTTGTGGTCTTTTGCCGTAACCCCCTCTCGGTTTTCTCTTTTTGCCGAGAGGGGCTGTTGTGTCCCTCTCTTTTTTTTTTTTTTTCTCCGGTTCGGTGAACAGCAGCGGCTGCGGCGGCGGCTGCGGGGTGCACAGCAGCGGCGGCCGGGTGCGGGATCCGGAGGCGGGCGGCGCGGCGGGGCACGGGCCGGAGGCTGCGAGGCGCGAGGGCGCAGGCCGGAGGCGTGGGGTGTGACGGGTACGCGAGCCGGAGACGGGGCGTGACCGGGGGCTGCGGTGTGTTGCTGGCGCGCGAGCTGGAGATGGGGCGCGGCCGGGGGCTGCGGTGTGCGGCCGGCGCGCGGGCTGGAGACGGGGCGCGGCCGGAGCGCGGGCCGGAGGCGGGCTCGGCCGGGGCTGCGGGCCGGAGGCGGAGGCAATGTGGCTGCAGCGAGGTCGAGGTCAGGTTCAGCAGTGGCGAACGACGTCAGCTGCGGACGAAGGCGGCTGTGAGCGGGCGATCGGTGCATGGGTGGACGCGGCCAGCTGGAGGCATAGTCGGGTTGTTTGGGGCCGCGAAGTCCCAACGTGAGGCGGCATAGCAGCGGCGGGGCCAGCACTCAGGTCGAGGCGCAGGCGGGCGCGGGGCCGAACGGCGTAGGTGCCGACTGGGCAGAGTCTGCGGTTGCGCAAGTTGAAGATCACAGCCTCTATTTTGGGGGCTGTGGGTTTTAAGGGAGAATGGGGGTGTGACCCTTTGGGTTTGTGGATTTTGAAGGAAGGAGGGGGTTGCCGACCCCTCTCCGGTCTCGGGTTTTTCATGGGGCTGTGGTCCCCTTTAGGGCTGCAACCTCAGCTCGGTTTTTTTTTTTTTTGACTTGATCTGTCTTTTCTTCTGGAATTGACTGTGCATCTTGATTTGACTTGCACTTTTCGTCTCCTTGTAGGACTCATCCCTTCGAGTGCTTTTTGAAGGCCGACGGGACCGTTGAGGTCTACCGCGAGAGTAGAGCAACTGGCAAGGTTGCACCTGGGCAGGCTGGGCGAGACGGGCTAGATGTTCCTCTGGACTTTGGAGATAACTTTTTCTGGTGGTGATGTCAGCTTGGAGGACATCGAGATGGGTGTTCTGGAGTTCAACGAGGAGGAAGACGAAGCCACTAGCATTGACAATGAGCAGCCTATCTTGGTCGTCCTTTGCTTGCCGATCTTGACCATGGTGACTGCTCCAACGGTCTTTTTGGCTTCGCGGAGATAACGGAGGATGCGGTCTCCCACGGGAGTACGTATCTTCGTTTCCCTTTTGCGCAACCCTTCTGCCGCCGTTATGAGAGCTTTCCGTTGTCTGGATGGATCGTCGATGCGGTCTCCTATGGGAGTACGCATCTTCGTTTCCCTTTTGCGCGAGTCTTCTATCGCCGTACTTCGAAGCAGGAAGCGTGTGTCGAAGTTGGACGAGCTCATTCTCACCGATGAGGGATCTTCACGGTAGATCGTTCGACCGAGTCCGGAGTTGCCATTCAGAAGTCAGTCCCAACGGATGTTTTGGTCGCAGCTTCTTTGTCAGTTCTTGTGACGTCTTTGACAGCCGTCACGGCGATGGTCCTGGAGGCGGTTTCCGTGCTTGGGTCTTCAGGACAGGATCGTGCCTTATCTCAGCACTCAGAGACTTACCAGCGAAAGTGTAGATCGCAGAGTCTTCTTTCGAAGCTTCTTTTGGAGAGTTGTGCTGGAAGTTTATCCAGACGACACTTGCACCCTTCCAAGAGGAGGGTCTTGACGCTTTGAGTAACTGGTGGGTTTCCTGGTGGATGGCTCCTTGTTTGAGGAGCATATGTGCACCCTTTTGGCGGACAGCTAGGCTCATTGCTTGCAACGGGCTTCACTAGAGGAGGACGTTTCCTTGGCGTTTGGCAAAGGCCGAGGAAAAGGAACGTCGACTGGAGGGGCTTCACACGTTTGCTACTGCAGACTTGGTTCGGGTGCAGAAGAAAATGGAGGCCGCTCGTGCGTCGCTTTAGGAATCGGAGTCCTGTTTGGGGAACGCTCGAGCGGCCGAGAAGACTTTCAGAGCGAACCTCGCGAAGCAGCGTACAGAGCTTGCGACGCGTTGAGCTGGTAGGGTGATCAAGAAGGCTTCTGGAGCGAACCTTGCGAAGCAGCGTGCAGAGCTGGCGACGCGTTGGAAGCTGATGGCTCCTCTACCCCTGGAGTTGCAGCGCGTGTAAGCTGTGGGATGCGTGCCGCTTCGGCACCTCAAGGACTTTGACTTGCTATTCATGTGTTGCTTCAGATGCTGGAGTCCCGTTTGGAGAAAGCTCGAGCAACCGAGAAGACTTTTGCAACGGAGCTTGCAAAGCAGCGGGAGAAGCTTACGAACCACCGAGAGCTGGTGGTTTCTCGCCTTTCGGAATTGCACCGCGTGGGTGCCTCGAGAGATGAGCTATGGCAGCGCTGGAAGCTGGTGGTTTGACAGAGGCTGACGGCTTCTCGTCCCACGGAGTTGGACTTGCGTCTTTTCTGGGCTTATTTTTCTGGAATGGTGGTTTACTTTTTTTTTGTTTGGACTGAACCTTTACAGGCTGCCTACGTACCCTACTGAGAGGGATCAAGTCACACGTAGTTCCTTTATTACCCTTTTTTTTTTTTTTTTTTTTGGGCAAGGGGGGTAACCTTGCACTAGGCAAAGTACCTTTTGAGGGACTTGCCACTGGTAGGCAGAGTCGCTGCTGGTTCGCAGTTGTCATCCGCCTTCTTCGCTTCAATGTAGTTAGAAGTGAAGATCTTCTTGCCTGGAGTTTTGGTGATTGCTGGAGTTTGACTAGAGTCGATGTCTCGGTGGTTTAGAAGACTTTGTTCGTCGCTTTTGGAGAGACGAGCTTGAGTCTTTGTCAGGCGATGTGGTATCGCAACTGAGGGTAATGAACCCATATGCTCTGTGCTTTCTTTGTTGCAGCTGGATTTTAACATCAGCTCGATGGAGTTTTGCCCCCGAGTGTTTCCTAGCTTGATTGCGAGTTGCTCGGAGTTGGTGTACTCGGAAGACTCGGTTGAGCTCGAGACATGCAACAGACCATGTAACGGTAGTGCCATCTCTTGCAAAGTGATAAAGTTGGCCTCGGAGAATGGTGACGCTGGTTCTTTTGCTGGAGTGGAAGGTGATCGTCCTGGCTTGCGAAGCCATTGAGATTCGAGTCGCAGGACTGAAGCAGCTTGAGCAAGCAATGGAACATGTGGCATTGAGCTTGATTTGGAGTTGAGGTGAATTTTCTGCCTCGATGCTGATGCTTCTTTATCTTTGTGCACCGTTTGGCTGGAGAATGTCGCTAGTTTTCCAAGTGGAGTGGTTTTGTCCCTCGCAGCTGCTTTGACTTTCTGGGCTCGTGGAGCTTTTGCTGGAGGAACTTCTGCAACGGGGTCTTCGGTCTGGTGGCACTCGACGTCAGCAAGGTGTGATTCAGCCTCGTTGCAGTGATTGCCGTTGGCGACGATGGTTCTCCCCATGCTTTCGATGTTGGTGTCGCTTTCTTCATTGAGTACTTGGTGAACTTCCCTCATGCAACAAGAGACCTTGAGGTTTTGATCAACTTCAAGGAAGCGGCTGGGAAAAAACTCCTGGAGTGTCGCCAGCTCTGGGCATGTTTGCTGGAGAAGATTTTTCGAACTTACTGGAGGTACTTTGGACGTCTTTCTTTCTGGAGCTTCACTCTTTTCCTTGAAGGTCTTTCTTTCGGGGAGTTTTGTTGTCGCCCGATCTTTCTCGTGGTTGGCCAGACGTGCTATCCTGTAGCTTGATCGTCATGGTCTTCTCCTTCGAGGCGCCATAGCCCATGCATTTTCATCAGTAAGATCTTCTTCGTCAGGGTGAAGAATTGGTGCCGTGACCGAAGGCTCTTCTTTGATCGGAAGGACTTGCTCTTCTGGAGGCTTTACTGATTCATCTTCTGATCCCCAGCCGGTTGGCTTGATTTCTTTCATTGGGATCGAAGGAGCTTTGGAGTAGAAGACGTAGAAGTCGAACTTACCTGATGGCTGGCCTAGCTGGCTGACTTCAGGGTCTCTTTGCTCGTTTCTTACTTTGAGCACATGCTGGGATGTAGCTTTGTTTGGAAGAGGGAGTGTTTGCGCGAGAGGCGGTTGCCCCCAAGGCAGTGAGGATTTGGCCCTGGGTACTACAGGAGCATACCGTCGTCGTTTTCTTGGAGCTGGTTTCGCCATCGATCTTTGACAGACGATGCGCAGACTTGCTGAAGTGCGTTGTGGAGCGGTCAGTGCTGGCGGGAAGGAATCGAAGGTGATTGACGTCATATTTGACTCGACGATATCACTAGAGTCGATCTCGATCATCCCTTGCTTGGCGAGTGTCATGATCTTATCTTTGAAGACAAAGCACTTCTCGATGGGATGGCTGACCATCCGGTGGTACTTGCAGAAGAGCGGATCGTTGACTCGATGTGCTTGTTCCGGCCTTTTTGGTGGCGGAAGTTCGATCATCTTTTCTTGCATCAACTGATCAAACATGGAGGAAACTTCCGAGTCTGGGAAAGGATACTCCTTAGCTTCAAGCTCCTCGAGGGTCATCCTTGGTGGCCGTTGAGGCTGAGGAGGTGGTATGGCGGCTCCTTTGCCTTTGTCCAGCTTGCCACCGATCTTGAGTGGTTTGGAAGTCGAAGCGAGGTCGGTGACATTAACTTGCTTTGATGTCGCCGGTTCGTCCTCCTCTTCCACCTTCTGGAAGGCTATGGCCTTTGAGTCCCCGCGATTTGCTAAGCTGAGCTCCATGTCGTGGGCTCGAGTCGCCAGTTCTTCGAAGGACCGAGGCTTGATTCCTTTGAGGATGTAGAGCAAGCCCCAGTGCATGCCTTGGGTGCACAACTCAATAGCCGAGTCTTCAGACAAGCGATCTCGCGAGTTTAGCGCAAGGTTTCTCCAACGATCAATGTAGTCGATCACCGGCTCATCCTTCCTTTGCTTGGTAGCAGTAAGCTCGGTCATGCTGACGATGCGCCGAGTACTGTAGAAGCGGTTGAGGAACTCCCTCTCCATTTGATCCCAGCTGTCAATGGATCCTGGAGGAAGATCAACATACCAGTCAAAAGCATTACCTTTGAGGGTGCGAACGAACTGCTTCACCATCGCGTCGTCGTATGTGCCGGCGTTGTTGCAAGTTTCGACGAAGTGGGCAATGTGTTGCCTTGGATTTCCCTTCCCGTCGAAGTGCTGGAACTTTGGTGGCTGGAACCCGGTAGGGAAGCACAGCTGTTGGATCCTTGTGGTGTAAGGCTTTGAATATGCTGCCGTAATCAGAGGTAGGCTGCCGCCGTGGGAACGCATCATATCAGCCACTAGTGCTTGTATTTGCTGGGCATCCATCGTTGCTGCCACTGAAGGTTGCGCGGCCACCGAGACCGGCACGGGAGCCAAGGAAAGTGCAGGAGCAGTTGCTAGTGTTGCTGGGCCAACTTCTGCAAGAGTGGGAGTTGGGGACGGGGCTGGAGCAGCTACTGGAGAAGCAGGAGGTTGACCGAATATTGCGGCATCCCTGGCACTCAGCCTTTGAAGCAAGGTGTTGATGTGACGATCTTTCTCTTCTATTAGTCGGGTGAGCTGAGCCATGTGTTCACCCATTTGCATGACTTGGAGCTGGAGAGCGGACGGAGGATGATGTCGCAGGACGTCTCGATGTTGCATGCCTGCACCCTCGCCATCGTCGTCGGAGACGTAGTTACGCTGACTTGCTTCTGCTTGATGACGGACGTTTGCCCCCGGCAAAGGAGGTGCAAAGTCCGCTGGAGAACCCGAACGGGCTCGGGGTTGGGGCTGGTCCTCCCCAAATTTCTGGACAGATATTCCAGGATCGAGGCTCATTTCTTCATGCACCAAGGCCTCATTGGCGCTTTGGCGAGCATCTTCGGTAGCAGTTTCTGGTGTGAAGAAGTCCGCAAGAGTTTGAGTACGCCGAGTGTAAACGCGTACTACCGGGGGAACGTTATCCACCGGGTTTTCTGGATCGCCGCGTCGGAGTAGTGGAGACTCGGCGATAGGTGAGAGGCTTGTTGGAGCAAACGTATCATCGTTCGTTCCGGCCATGGCGAACTTGAAGCAACTCCTTCAAACGTACGGATGAAAGGAGAGGAGGTCCCACCGGGCGTGCCAGAAATCTGTGGTCGCGGAAAAAGATTCGGGTCGTCTTTATTGCGGATCACACGAGATTACAAATTTTCTTTGATCAGGAGATTGTGGGAGAGATCCTCTGGAGGGTCCCTTTGATTCGCGTCTCCACGTGGTATTCGTGCGAGAGCTCTGAAGGGGTTGCCCAGGACAGAGGTCTTTACAGGGTGAGGGTTTTTGAGAGGCTAAGGAGTTTCCGCCGTCGATTTTGTCCCGTCCGTGCTTCGCGCTTTCTCGGCTAGGGAGGCTTTAGGCTTCGTTCCTTGGTCTTCGTGTCTTCCTCGATCCTTGCTCGACCTCGGCGTCCTTGATCGTCGGTTCGTGGCGTCGATCGTGTTTTTGGCGTCAGCTTTGGCTTTAGCTTTCGGCTTTGGCGTAGCTTTGGCGTGGCTCTGGCTTTTGCTTTGCTTTGGCGCTTGCGCTTGAACGTAGACGGGTAGAGACTTGCGATTGCTTTAGTTCTTCCGGACTTCGCGTCGTATCGGCTAGAACGTGCGGTGCTTTGCTCGTGACCGTCGTAGTTGCTTGGCTTTGGCACGTGCGTTGCTTTAGCGCGGGCTTTACCGGGGCGTTTGCTTTGGTTTCTTGCGTCGGCTTTGACTTTAGCTTTGACTCGATCTTCTTCTCGAACGACTGGCGTTGCTTCTTCAAGGCTTCTTTCTTCTTCCGACTTCCTCGACGGTTGCGGCGTCGGCTTGGCTTTTCGGTGGGGGTAGCACCGATCTTCGTGCGACGGTTGTAGCGTCGACTTTTGTTGATGAAGACGGCGGGGGTAGCACCGGCTTCGGCACGACGGTTGTAGCGTCGGCTTTTGGTTGACGAAGGCGGCAGGGGTAGCACCGGCTTCAGGATTTCTTCTCCCGGCTTTCTTCTACGTGCAAGGAGTTGATGCCTTTGTTGAAGACGACGGGTGTTGTCGGCTTCGATCTTCTTCTCCGGCCTTTGCTTATGGCGTCTTCGGAGCTGATGAAGATCGTTGGAGCAATCGGGTGATGACGGCTCCGGGTCTTCTTCTCCAAGCTTTCTTCTTCGTGCGAGGAGTCAAAGCTCTGATCTCCGAGTGCAAGGTCTTCACGTTGATGAGGACTTGAAGGGCCAAGGACACCCGTAGGATATGCTTGCCGTGCCTCGTGAAGCCTTCGGTCTTCAAGCGTTGGAGCTTCTTTGTAGCGCTCTTTTGTCTTCAGCTTTTCGGACCTGGCGACGGTTGTGACGTCGGCTTCTTCTCCAGGCGTGTTTGGCTTGATTGGAGTTGAAGGCTTCTTTTGGAGATGGTGGGTGTAGCACCGATCTCTATGCGACGGTTGTAGCGTCGGCTTTTGTTGATAAAGACGGCGGTGGTAGCACCGATCTCCGTGCGACGGTTGTAGCGTCGGCTTTGTTGGTGGAGACGGCGGGGGTAGCACCGATCTCCGCACGACGGTTGTAGCGTCGGCTTTGTTGATGAAGACGGCGGGGGTAGCACCGATCTGCGCACGACGGTTGTAGCGTCGGCTTTGTTGGTGAAGACGGTGGGGGTAGCACCGATCTCCGCATGACGGTTGTAGCGTCGGCTTTTGTTGACGAAGACGGCAGGGGTAGCACCGGCTTCAGGCCTTCTTCTCCAAGCTTTCTTCTTCGTTCGAGGAGTCGACGCCTTTGTTGAAGACGACGGGTGTTGTCGGCTTCGATCTTCTTCTCCGGCCTTTGCTTATGGCTTCTTCGGAGTTGATGAAGATCGTTGGAGAAGTCGGGATGACGACGACTCCGGGTCTTCTTCTCCAAGCTTTCTTCTTCGTGCGAGGAGTCGAAGCTTTGATCTTCGAGTGCAAGGTCTTCACGTTGATGAGGACTTGAAGGGCCAAGGACTCCCGTAGGATATGCTTGCCGTGCCTCGTGAAGCCTTCGGTCTTCAAGCGTTGGAGCTCGTCTTTGCAGAGCCTTTTCCTCTTCAGCTTTCGACCCTTGATGCCTTCCCCCACCCCCTCTATTTATAGGCAAAGGGGGGAGGTTGGGGGAGATATGGCTGAAATCTTTTTGTTTCCTCCAATATCTCCCCCCATAACCATCAAGATATTGTTCCCTTATTTGGGGAAACAAACTTGATCCCCTCCTTTTTAGGTGGGGTGGTTATGGGCTAGATGTGACTCGATCTTCAAGGATCGAGTTGTTGTTTTTGTTGCACTTTTGGATCGGATGGCGACACAACGTCATCTTGTCCGTTGGATCGAGGGATCGTCGCGGATCTACGGTTGTGTAGACGTCCACGCCACCTCCCCCCGCGTCAAGGCGGTTTTGATCTTTTTTTCTTTTCTTTTCTTTTTCTTTTCTTTTTCTTTTCTTTTCTTTCTCTTTTTTTCCTTTCTTTTAGGGCCGGCCCCACCTCTCCATGAGGAGGGGGGCACGGTTTTCAAGAAGGGGGGCCGGTGGGCCCCCTTTTTGGGTTTGGGTAGCGGGTCCAGTGGGACCCGTTTGCTTTGAGTCGGGCCATTGCACGCGATTTGAGTTCGCATGCGGGCCGAGTTCGCATGCGGGCCGTTGCGTGCGGGCCGGGTTTCGCATGCGGGCCGTTGTGTGTGGACCAGGTTTCGCATGCGGGCCGTTGTGTGTGGGCCAGGTTTCGCATGCGGGCCGTTGTGTGCGGGCCGAGTTTCGCATGCGGGCCGTTGTGTGTGGGCCGAGTTCGCATGCGGGCCGTTGTGTGCGGGCCAGGTTTCGCAGGCGGGTCGGGTTCAACCCGTGGGCTAATTTCGGTGCCCACAATCGGCCAGCGAAAACACACACAACCTGCAACCCCATGGGATCAACACAGCCTGTCAGTCGTCGACCGGTGGGATAACCACAGAACGCCAACCGACGGGAAATATCAACAATGCCGCACACCAGCCGCCAGATTCCGATGAGATACAAATACAAAAACGAGCAAACATGCGTGTCTAATGCAATAACAAAAACAAAAAAAAAACAACCAAAATATGAATCATCAGCGGGAGCCACCACCACCATCAGCGCCGACATTGAAGAAGAAGCCGCATAGCTCTGATCTGCCTCGAAATCCGACCGCCGCCGCCTTGAAACCACCAGGATTCCACACTGAGCAGATGAGGGGCCTGGAAACCATGACAGACTTCGGCCAAGTCCAGAACCACCATCCCAGCTGCAAACTAGCCTTATCCCAACGATCTAAGAGCAGCCGACGCTGATCCGAGCAGGTGAGGAGCCACACCGCCTTGAATCTGAACACAAAACTCGCCGGGCCGCTTGGGGCAGGGGAGGAGACCAGAGGCTAGATCCATCCTAAAAAAAGCAACCCGAATGGAGCCCCTGGCCTCCTGGGGCCGTCGACGGTGGCCTAAGAGGCCAAAAGGGGGAATTCAGAAACCCTAAAACCAGAGGGGGAAAGAGAGGAGAGGCGCTCCGCAGTCTTCTACTAGTCCAAACCTGCATAAAGAATAAGAAGGGATAGTAGTGATCGAGGGAGTTTCAGTCATTTCCATGACAATAAATTTAATACATAAACCTTTCCTAAACTATATTGGTATGTTCAAATTGTCCCCCGAACTATGTTTTTGAACAAATAGCTTCCTGAACTATGTGTCGTGACCCTGCATATGTAGCCCTCTCCGTTAGGTAATGGTTGTCAAATATGAGTTTAAAAGCTGACGTGTCCATAAGATGATTCTTCTCTCCCGATTTTATCCTTCCCGCCAACAAGGTTCCATGAAATACCACTTTTACCCCTATCCTCTTTAAAGAGGCGAAGACGTACCCTTCTCCTTCCTCGATCCCTCTTGCAATAGTGTTCTGATTTTAGGTTAAACCTTTGATCCTTAAAGATAGAGGTTGAAGTAACCAAATCCAATCAGAACCATTCCTACTGTAGCAAGTTCGTTATGCAAAATAGCCATACGGATACGACTACCTTAGCTGATGAAGCCTCTTGGATATTAATGTACAGAAGAGGGGAGAAACAATAAAAGTGGATAGATTGTTGGGGGAGAACCTCTCGTATGAAACCAATTCTGCTCAAAATTAAATATGTATGAAGACCAAAATACCCTTTGTACTTTTTATGTGTAATATTATTTTTGATTCAAGGTAAGGGCAGCAAAGGATATCGTATCGTTCGGCCAATTCTCTTTATAAAATAAATGTGAATAGGAAATTCAATACTTAAAAAAAGATCTATAAATCTTCGTTCTGCATGTAACACCTTAGCATGATGAGACTGAAATAGTAATTGATATCTGACAATTCTATAGGAATACAAATTATAACACGGAAACCCCCAAAAAACTAAAACAACAATCTGGATCAAAGATGATACGAGGGTAATACACCAGTTGAGCATCCTGGATAGTGATTTTCCTTAAAGGAAGAGGAAGATCTACAGAGAAAATATGAATCCCTTCGAAGTGATTTTTCATCCGCGCTAACCAGTCTGCAGTTCCATTTGCCTCCTAGAAAATGTGAGACCATCGAGCCCCTGGTAGACAACTTAAGAGGGCTTGATATTTGCATAAAATTGGATGAGAATTGCTATGACTAGTAAGTCGTTGAATAACCATTAACGAATCTCCTTCAAGCGAGACCGTATGGTGAAGAAAATGTTTGATAAATGTTTGCCGTCCACGAAGTAGAGCTAATGCCTCTGCAAGTGGGATTAAAGTAGAAAATGATGAGAAACATCCAACAAGAAGGACTAAATCAGTAGTGTCGCGAATCAGGAAACCCCCATCAGCCGCCCGGCAACCCTGAGCCACTGAGCAGTCAAAATTTAACTTTAATTCACCTGAATTTGGGGGTCACCAATGAACCCCCACCGCAGTTAGCTGACGGGGGGCTACCGTTGCCAAAACAGAGCTTTGACTATACTTCTGGATCAGCACCCAAATCCGACGAGCAATAGTCCTCGGTAATTCCACCACCACATCAAAACACACCCGATTATAAGCCTTCCACAATTCCAACACCAATGTCAGCATAAATCCTAAGGCTTTCTTCAATTTTGAGATAGGCAATTGAACTAGTTGATTATCAACCAACCTCGTCAAAAGAATCGGAAAAGAAATGTTTGCCAACCGGTCCACCCAATCCCACACCGATTTAGAGTGGGAGTATTCCAACGAGACATGCTTAATATCTTCTGGGACCAAATAACACCGGGAGCACTCAGTAGCCAAATCCAACCCGATGTGTGCATACAATTCTAATTGGAGAGGTAATACAATTCTGATTGGAGAGGTCAATATAATTTTGGAAGGAAATGATACTTCAACACATAAGGGGGGCACAAAAGCGGACACATGATCGACGTGGGGTGCATCGACCAACACTCAGAATGACATCGTGTCGCTCAGGAGTGCGCGATTGGGATCGATGCTATTGGTCTTTTTGAATAATGAAGGATATATTATATAATAAAGTTGGATTCTGAGACAAAGATAAGCTATGATTGATTTGGAGATGAGATAAAAGAAGGGATAGGATTTGTTCTCTCATATATCATGTTGATTTTTAATACTATATGCATCTACCCATCGGTTTTTAATGCTGCTTGCACCCATTGATTCCCTTTCCTATCTCTTTTATTTGTGCGGACGGAGTCGGAGGCGGAACGGGGCAGCCGGAGGTGGTTCTCTCTCGCTCTTGCGGGGGTAGCCTGTCGCATGCGAGGGTAGCGTCGACATGCATGAGTTTTTCTAGTACTTTACGGAACGTCGGGATTAACGATTCTTTCACTTTTATAGGTTTTCAAAATAGAAAAAGAAATACAAGGATGACTCTGTAAATATTTGTACCAAGCATCTATATATATATTTTTTTCAAATAAGTAAATTAGAAAAAAGAAAGAAAATAATAAAAAAATAGGGATAAATATTTAGGAACATTGTTTCTCAATCTGCAAACCTTTTGAGGACCGTCAAATCCCACCATCCAGTCGGGTCGAACACATCCTTTGGTTTTCATGTGCAACCCAAATTGAAATCATCATACTCCCCAAAAAAAAATAAAAAATGAGAAAAATTTACAGGGTTGATCACACGATCGAATCGGGCCGAGTCAGGTGGAGCGAGCGACGAACGAGCAGCTAAGAGCCGGCGGGTGCAAGGCTGAGCTGCAGGTCGAGCCCGAACGCGTCGTCGGCGGTGCCGGAGTCGGAAACAATCGAGGCGGGAGGCGGGTTGGAGAACCTGGCGAGCGAGTGGGCCCCGGGATTCGGTCGGCTCCGGTGGCCCATCGCCGAGCTACCCTCGTCGTAGATTTGGAGGCCTCCCCCATCCCTGCCGTACGCCCCGCTGGCGGCGCCGGAGAAAGAGAAGGGAGCCGGGGTCCGGGCGGCGGAGGGGAACACGCAGCCGTGGGAGACGTGGAAAGGCTGGGCGGCGCGAGAGAAGTAAACCCAGTTGGCGGCGGGCGCGGGCGGGGGCGAGGACTGGGCGGCGGCGGCGATCGCGAGGGGGGCAGAGTCCGGGGTGAGGAGGTGGGGCGGCGGGGCGAAGGCCGACACCATGGGGTTCCGCGGGTACAGCGTGCCGGGTTGCGAGCGGTGCGCGGCCGCGGCGGCGTGGTGGTGCTGCATCTGGGCGCGCTTCAGCTGCTGCCGTTCCTTCTTGTGGGCGTTCTGGTGGCCGCCCAGGGCCTGGGAGTTGGCGAACTCCCGGCAGCAGTACTGGCACTCGAACTTCCGGCCGTCTCCGCTGGAGGCGGTGGTGGACGCGGAGGGGGAGTCGGACTCTCGCCCGGCCTCCTCGTCGTCGGACACGTGGAAGCCGAAGAGCTTAAGGCGCGAGGTGGTGGTGGCGAGTTTGGCCTGGCAGCTGATCCCGGCCATCACCGGAGCAGAAGGGGAGGCGGTGGAGGATGCCAGAAGGGGGTTGGAGTAGAGTAGAGCAGATGGGGATTGGGTTTGCATGTGGGCTTCGTCTCTCTCCCTTCTCTCTCTATATATATCCATTTATGTTCGGTTTTAAGATGGAATACAAGGTCCGAAAAATAAACAAATGACAGCTCCACACTGAGAAAATAATTTAAAACTATTAAGAGAGAGAGAAGAAAGAGAAAGAGAGAGAAGAGAGAGAGATGAGAGAGAGAGAAGAGAGAGAATTGGGAACATAACCCACGAGCACTGTTCTCGCCACTGTTCGGTTTCTCAAACTTGTTTATTTGTTTGTTTGGTGACTGCTCTAAGAATATTTTGAGACTTTGGTTTGATGCCTTACATGGATAGTTTTGATCATACACGGAAGACAATGACGAATGCTATCCGAATATCCAGATGTATGTACATCCTGATGTGGCACAATCAAAACCAAACGATTTCTCTCCATAGGGTTGAGTGTGATTCACCTATGAGAGGTGGCACTACAACAAGATTGTCATAATCGGCGGCCAAGATTCACCTATCAGAGGTGATTCACCTAAGAAAATGTATATTCGGCGGTCTGAAAAGAGAGAGCTCAAATGCGACGGTCCATTCCGCCCGCCTGAAAATAATACAAATACGGCGGCCAAACTCAGTCTCGTCGGATTTGATGTATCAATCGCGGGGGTCTAACCGCCGCAAATGGTATAGGTTGAATCACGAAATAAAAGATTATACATCCATTACTCCATTGGATTTGGAAGTTGCTAGGTTGGGCAAGACCTTTGCTCGATTATTGTTTTTTTCTTTTTTGAGAACCCTTGAGGTGAGGAGGGTTAGGCGTGAACCCTAATTTGTATTCGATTCTTGCTTATGGTATATAGTGACATCTCACACATAGGTCAAGTCGAGGTAGGTCTAAGGTCTGCCTCGAGCCAAGAGGTGGGCTCAACCCTAGGAGGGGGTTTATTTTTTTTTTTTTGTAAATTTCAAACACGTACTACTACGCCTGGCACACCCCCGTGATAGAACAAATCAAATTTGACGACTGACATGGCCGCCGTAAAAGGTGATTCGAATACAACCGTTATCGCTGAAACTATTTTTTTTTCGGCAGTTTTATATGCGGCGGCTTGATCACCAAAAAAACTTATATTTAGCTAATTTTGGTCACCGAAAAAAGATTATTTCTGTTGTAGCGTTGTAATGTTGATTTTCGGACCAGATGCCACGTCAGGATGTATGCATATCTCGATGATGTTGGAATATATTTTAATTTTTTATAATTAAGAATTTGATGCTTGCCATAATAGGTGGAGGGGATAATGCTCCATTTGTGACCGAGTGGTTTGCCACTTTGGTCGGGCTCTATCAGCTTGTATCCTGTGAAGTGGTGGTGGAACCATGTGGGGAGTATGCTCCCCATTCATGTCTCTGAAATAACTAAATCTTATTGGAAAGATGGTGATAGCTACAGTGACCACCAGTGAAACCAAGAGGGAGAGGTGATGATGTGGCATCTTACGTGCCTCAAACCCCACCGGCTGCATCCTCTTGGGCCCACCTCCACGGAGAGGCTTCGAGGAGTTTGGGTCTTCTGGCGGCCGGGCTTCAACCCTGGTGATCCGGCCATCAACACCTGTTATTTTTGTCCGATTGGATGGTTTAGGATTGTTGAGATCTACAGACCACCGAGAGAACCCC
The DNA here is from genome assembly GCA_947650365.1 of Chamaelirium japonicum. Classification (NCBI taxonomy): domain Eukaryota; kingdom Viridiplantae; phylum Streptophyta; class Magnoliopsida; order Liliales; family Melanthiaceae; genus Chamaelirium; species Chamaelirium japonicum. The sequence goes on along the minus strand of OX393551.1, from coordinate 43,763,348 downwards.
ATATCATATCGACCGGGTGATCAAACAGGAGGGGACAGGTGTTGTTGGCTGGATCCCGAACCATGATGATTCTGTGGTTCATGGCGACTATTATAAGTCATTCGATTTCGGATCGGTGGGCAGTTGGCATATCAGCATATGTCCTTTGTGGAGTAGTACGTTAATATCCATTTGGGAATGTACTTTGAGGTCCTATAATTAGGGCTGCAATCAGGACAGGGCAATCCGAGCTCAATCCGATTTTTTTAGGATCTGGATTGGAATTTTGCGAATTTGGGTTGGATTTGGATTCAAAAATCTTAACCCGATCTGAATTTGGATTGATCTTGGACAGGAGTATTAGCAACCCGACCTGTATTAAAAACCCGACAATACATAACTGTTTTTTTTTACCATGCCCCCTAATTAATTTCTCCGGTCTTAATTTATGAATCTTACCCTTAATTGACCATAAAGTAGGGCTGGCAATTTTGGACCCGACACGAAACTAGCGAGTCTCGGTTTGGGTTAAAACGGGTTCGAGTCGTACACGGGTTGACACGACTATCCCATTTAATAAATGGGTCGGGTCCAGGTTTAGGGTCTAAACATGGTAGACCCGAGAAGACCCGTTTAAAATTCAACGGGTCGTGTCGGGTGGGTCTACCTGCAATCCAATACTGTAGTATATATAATAATATAGTACCAGCGGGTCTTATCGTGTCAGGTCGGGTCAGGTAAACTGAATAGACTTGTGTGGTAAACGGCTCTTATCGGGTCTACCTGTTTATAAACGGGTCAGGTACGGATTTAGGGTCTAGACATGATTAGTTAAATGGATTGGACACGACCCGAAACTAGACAAGACACTAACCCGACATAACAATACCCATTTCCACCTCTACCGTAAAGCAAAAGGGCCTTTAGCAATGAAAAAATGATTTTTAGGAGGTAAGACTGGAAAATTAAGATTAAAGAGGACGCTTTTTAGTTATCCAAACTAAGTAGGGGGTAAGGTCAAAAAAATCCATACGTAACTATGAGGTGCGTATAGGCTTATACTTTTTGTAAGGCAATATAAAAAATATTTAGCCAATAAGAGTTATTATTAGTGTGTTTTTAAAAAAATTACTTTCAGGTTGGAAATTTCCACATGATAATTCTTAAAAGATATTTCTTTTTGAGAAAATCTGCAAATAGTCTTTCTTCGAACTCTCTTTGAAAACGAAAGTACAGACTTTAGAGGGGACAATGACTTTTAGAGTACGTGGACAGGAGGGGGTAGAAGCGAAGGCCTTATTTGATCCAACAAGTACGTCTCCTTGAAATTCCGCTTAGTGAAGTAACGTGTCTTCTCCAATTAAGGGTTGCACCTTTTTGTGGGGTTCGAGTCCTCTCCACTTATGATCTTTTTCGCTATCGACCGCTGGCGATTTGGAGAGCGACAGGTGGCGATATGAAAATCAACGATCATGATCTATGATCATGGGATGAACCCAAGGGGGGATGCCGCCACCTCCCAATTGCCATCAACCATTGTCCTTGATAGCTGCCGCCACCAACCACTGTCTCCGATCGATGGCCACCATCACTGCCACCAACCACTCCTACTGACCATTGGCCGCAAGCTGCCGTCCACAATCGACCGCGGCAGTGGCTGACCAATGGGGACGGTGGCAGACAGCAGCATCAGGTGACGGGCGGCAACCGAGGTGGTGGTATCCCCCCTTGAGTATTGAAGATGTGGCTTCAAACAAGCCACATACAAGTCCAAGGTTCGTACGCGAAGGAACGACGGAAGACGGAGCAAAGTAATAGTATGCAAGGCAGATCGTGCGCACGATCTGCCCAGGTCGTGTGCATGACATGCATCGGCAAAAAAGTCGGACGAGCAATCAACATGTTGATCGTGCACATGATCTCCCTAGGTTGTGCCCACGATTGACTATGACAGCATGTTATTGAAGCGGTTCGGCCTACAATTTCGCGTGGAATTCCTCCTACAAATTAGATACGAACGTGTGCCAATAAATAAGGCTATGTTTGGTTCCAAGTATCCAATGCAGTAAGTTGCTTCGAGGTAAGTATTTAGAATACCGTGTATGACTTACTGCATTTGTTTTGCAGTATCTGGTGCAGTAATTCGATTTGGTGTCTCTGGGATACCTCATAACTGAGGCAACTCAATACTGCAAAATGAGCAGTATGGCAAGTACCTCGTATCAAGAATACCTTGTAACCATAATACCACACATGATACATCGAACCAAACTGAGCCTAAGTGTTTGTAGGACAAATCTAACATAGGGATGGCAGCTGTGCAGTTTAAAACTGAAAACCTTGATAAACCGCATCGCATGGTGCAGTTTTGGTTTACCAAAATATAAAACCGTCGCGGTTCAGTGCGGTTTTGGTTTTCAGTTTCAGTGTAGCAGTGCGGTTTCGGTTTTGACCAAAATTGTACCATTTAGGCCATTATAATGATAAACCATGGTGTACCGCATCACATGGTGCGGTTTCGGTTCTATATAATGGTACACCATTGCGGTGTGGTACAGTTTTGATGTCGCGGTTCAGTGTTGTAGTGCAGTTTCGGTTTTGACAAAAATCGCACCATTGCCATCCCTAATCTAACAACACAAGAAGAGAATTTACATGGCTCTTGAAGGGTTTAGAGAGTGGCCATCATCAAAGGAGATGGAGTGGAATTCATTAGAGGCTTGAGTATTTCAGGAAGGGTTTCATCTTTGTTCTTCAGGATGGCGGACTGCGGGATCTATTCTATTTTGGGGGTATCTCTTTGTAGGTGGGAGAGAGATTGGTGAGAGGACAAACATACATGTACTCCTTGTTTCCTTTTCTCTAGTGAATCCATAGATCGTCGTTTGTGCTTGTTTCTTTGTTTGATATTTTTGGTAGTGGTGTTCCTCATCTTCTCCAAGATGGTTCTTGATATTAGAGTCAAGGCTTGGTGAGAAATCTGATACCTATAAATTGGTATCAGAGCTTCTTATTGGTGATCCGAAAGCGCTAGTTTGATGGTGAATAATTCAGAGATGTCGACTCAAGGATCAAACCTACGATTTGAGATCAAAAAATTTGATGACTAAATCAATTTTGACTTGTGGCAAATACATGTCAGAGATGTATTGATTCAAGGCGGCTTGCACAAAGCTTTGATGGACGCAAAGCTAGAGTCGATGGACAACGAATGGGATGAGTTTGATTTGAAGGCCACGAGCGCAATTCGGATGAGTCCCGTGAAGGTTGTGTTACCAAATGTCTTCAGGGAGGTCTTCGTGGAGAAGCTTTCGAAGAAGTTAAAGGGCATGTATATGGCCCGGTCGCTTACGAATCGATTGTACTTAATGTAGAAGATCTACGCTCTTCACATAGTGGAAGGTACGAGGATCGCGGAGCATCTCTCGATCTTCAATCAATTGACGGAAGAGCTCCTTAATGTCGGTAAAAATATAAAATAGACGGATGCATCACTACTTCTTTTTGGATCTCTACCCCAATCATACAAGCATATGAAGGCCACGATACTTTACGGGAAGGAATCGATCAAATTGTAGGATGTCATGAGTCCACTCCTCTCAAACGAGCTTCGGTTGAAGGGAACAAGTGAGGCGAGTAGTGACAATCAATCTAAGGTGTTAATGATGGTTGTGAGGGTAAAGAAGAAGAAGAAGCAATGTTTTTGTTTGAAGTGCGGTAGATCCAGGCACTATCAGTCAGAGTGTAAGTAGAAAGGTGAAGAAAAACCGAATTGCTCAGGATCATTCAAAGGCAAAAAAATTATCGAGGATGACGGATCCGCTGGTTATGCCTTGATTGTTGAGGAAAATCGATGAGGGGTACGTTCTAATGGTTACCACTGATACTATATCATCTAAGGACTGGATAGTCGATAGCAGGGTTACATATCATATTTGTTCGCACAGGATATGGTTCGACAAGTATGCAGAGTGCGATAGTGGCAAGTTGATGGCTGGCGACAGCTCCAAGGTGTCAATAAGGGGAGTTAGGGATATTCAACATAATATATCTAACATGCGAGTATAGACACTCAAAAATATCCATCATGTTCCAAGGTGGAGAGGAAATCTAGTCTCTATTTCTAGGCTAGATTCTCTTGGATGCAAATTTACCAATCAAGGTGGAGTTGTGGAGGTTTGGGACGGAGCATCCATGATCATAAAGGGAGTCTTAGGTTGAGGTCTATACATATTTGCTGGGAGAGTGATGGCACATGCGCAATGTTTAGTGAAGAATAAGGGTGCACGTGGAGCACGCTTAAAGGTGAGAATGATTAGGAGGTGGGTTTCAATGGCCAATTCTAACGACTTGGACAATCACCAAGCTCGCGGTGATTGGGTTCCTGATATGGGGGCAAAGGCGGTGACGATGGTTAGGTGATGATTTGTTGAAGATGTGGCTTCAAACAAGTCATATACAAGTCCAAGGTTCGTGCACAAAAGAACTATAGAAGATGGAACAAAGTACTAATCAGCCAGGTAGATCGTGCGCATCATCTCCCTAGGTCGAGCGCACGATATGCATCGGTAGAAAAGTTGAGTGAGCAATCGATAGGTTGATCATGCGCACAATCTCCCCAGGTCGTGCACACGATCAACTGTGGAAGCATGTGATTGAGGTGGCTCAACTTTTGATTTCGCGTGTGATTTCTTTTATAAGATGGATAAGAACATGTGCCAATAAATAAGAGGTTCTCGGATGAACCTAGCGACACAAGAAGGGAATTTATAAGGCTTTTGAAGGGTTTAGAGAGGCCATCATCAAGGGAGAAAGAGAGAAGTCCATTTGAGGCTTAAGGGTTTCAGGATGGGTTTCTTTTTTGTTCTTAGGGGTGAAGGGCTCCAGGATCTATTTTTTTTTTAGGTGTCTTTTTGTGGGTGGGAGAGGGATTGGTGAGAGGACAAACATACGTGTACTCCTTGTTTCTTTTTCTCTAGTGAATCTATAGATAGCCATTACCGAAATATCGTGTGTGATTACAATTGTGCTTGTTTCTTTGTTTGATTTTCTCTGTGGTGGTATTCCTTATCTTTTTCGAGGTGGTTCTTCGCATGTCATGCCTCCGCTCATTTCGCTACGCGAGGACCTCAGATCACAGCATTGGGTTCATCACATGGCCATAGATCGGGGCTGTTGGTTTTTGGATCGTCACCTATCGTTCCCCAAATCGTCAGCGATCAATAGGGGAGGTGATCATCAGTGGAGAGGAGTCGAACCCTTTTTCGGTGAACCAACATGGTTTCTTCGTGGGTTGCACATACCCTTTCGGAAAGGTTGCACCATTTTGTTCCAATCCAAAAGGTTGCACCATTTTGCATGTTTTAATATTACAATCTACAAAATATGTGTATATTAAATGATTTCATCATCTACTTTGATCTCTTAATTTTTAAATTTAAATAGACTATTCTATTTGAATATTAGTGCCCATTTTACGCTTGTATTATATATTTGCGATTATTTTACTGAGATATACTGTGAACAAACAGTAGCAGTATTTCCATTTGACATAATGTACGTTCTGCAGAATAACCAACAACCAAGGAGAGTTACAAGTCATGCTATTACTTATTAATGTGATTTATCTATCAGTGGCGGGCTACACCGCGGATATCAATTTCTCGGTGATCATACACCACACCCAGACGGTCTGATCAGTAGATCTTCACCATGCCTCCAAATTCTAGTCCAGTGCTGGTCGACGTCCGCTACAACAATAGCAGCAAGTTCTATGGAGTCAGTGCTCGCCAGAAATGCCTAAACACAAAGCACCCATTGGCGCCTCCATCATGGCTCCTCCATCAGATTCACTCGTTAGTGACTGGACAAGTTGCCGATCACCATTGACTTCGTGGGCGCTCCCCCTTGATCTGGCACCCACAAGATAGTATGCCATCGCGTTCTATGGTCCATCCCTTAGAGGACTAACAGAAACTCCCAACACGGACATCTTCCACCACAATCCGCGATGTCGTCGAATCGATCTTCAAGGAGACTAGCGCAAGTCTCTTCCAAGGCCCGCATCGCCAACACCAAACCACGAGCCAATCATGGGGGCGAAGAGGTGCAAGGCAGTCATCTCTCCTCTGACCTCTAGTGTAACATCCGCCCTAAACACACAAGATATTTACCCCTTTGTCCGTGCCCTCACGAGAACTTTCCATCCTAGTACTACTCTCGCCCGAGCACACTTAATTACGTACTTCTTACGAATTCCGAAGGGGCGCACGGTTTTAAAACGCGTCCTCTATATTTGGGAGGGGAAATTATATAAGTAGCTTAGGATCTCCTTTTTCTCCAAGCGATGTGGGACTAACTCAGTGGCCTTGTACACCTCACCTCATCCATCTTGGCATCCCAGCCTCAGGAGTCTTGGCTTTTGGCTATTGGATCTTGATCGTCACAATCCACCCTCCTTAGGGCAACACGTCCTTGTGTAGGGTTAGACCCCCCCATCTCGATGGAGAACTGGCTCTGATACCATTTTGTAACATTCGCCCCAAACACACAAGAGGTGCAAGGCAGTCATCTCTCCTCTGACCTCTAGTGTAACATCCGCCCTAAACACACAAGATATTTACCCCTTTGTCCGTGCCCTCATGAGAACTTTCCATCCTAGTACTACTCTCGCCCGAGCACACTTAATTACGTATTTTTTACGAATTCCGTAGGGGCGCACGGTTTTAAAACGCGTCCTCTATATTTGGGAGGGGAAATTATATAAGTAGCTTAGGATCTCCTTTTTCTCCAAGCGATGTGGGACTAACTCTGTGGCCTTGTACACCTCACCTCATCCATCTTGGCATCCCAGCCTCAGGAGTCTTGGCTTTTGGCTATTGGATCTTGATCGTCACAATCCACCCTCCTTAGGGCAACACGTTCTTGTGTAGGGTTAGACCCCCCCATCTCGATGGAGAACTGGCTCTGATACCATTTTGTAACATTCGCCCCAAACACACAAGACATTGTCCGCTTTGCCCATGCCTGCACAAGAACTTCCCAGGGTGGTCACCCATCCTAGTACTACTCTCACCCGAGCACGCTTAACTACGGAGTTCTTACGAAATCCGTATCGATGCATGGTTTTAAAACACATTTTCTATATTTGGGAGGGAAAATTATATAAGTAGCTCAGGATCTTCTTCTCTCCGGCAATGTGGAGCTAACTCATGGCCTTGTACACGACACCTCATCCATCTTGACATCCCAGCCTTAGGAGTCTTGGCTCTTAGCTTTTGGCTATTGGATCTTGGTCGTCACAATCCACCCCCCTTAGGGCTACACGTCCTCGTGTAGGGTTAGACCCCCCCACCCGAGGAGAACTCATGGATTATGACGACCAAGATCCAATAGCCAAAAGCCAAGGCTCCTGAGGCTGGGATGCCAAGATGGATGAGGTGAGGTAAAGTGAGATGTCCAAGGCCACTGAGTTAGTCCCACATCGCTTGGAGAAAAGGAGATCCTAAGCTACTTATATAATTTTCTCTTCCAAACATAGAAGACGCGTTTTAAAACCGTGCACCGCTACAGAATTCGTAAGAACTTTGTAGTTAAGCATGCTCGGGTAAGAGTAGTACTCGGATGGGTGACCTCCTGGGAAGTTCTCGTGCGGGCACGGGCAAAGCGGGCAATATCTTGTGTGTTTGGAGAGGATGTTATAAAATGGTATCAAAGCCGGTTCTCCTCGCAATGGGGGGGGGGGGGTCTAACCCTACACGAGGACGTGTAGCCCTAAGTGGGATGGATTGTGACGACCAAGATCCAATAGCCAAAAGTCAAGACTCCTGAGGCTGGAATGCCAAGATGGATAAGGTGAGGTGAGGTAAGGTGTCCAAGGCCACTAAGTTAGTCCCACATTGCCTGGAGAAAAGGAGATCCTAAGCTACTTATATAATTTCCCCTCCCAAACATAGAAGATGTTTTTGAAAACCATGCGTCGCTACGGAATTTGTAAGAACTCCGTAGTTAAGCGTGCTCGGGCGAGAGTAGTACTAGGATGGGTGACCTCCTGGGAAATTCTCGTGCGGGCATGGGCAAAGCGGGCAATATCTTGTGTGTTTGGGGTGGATGTTACATCTAGGATCGATGGCCAAATTTCTTCCATAATGTCTTGGGCTCCGAAACTGCTGCCCCCTGTTCGCCCAGGGCACCGACAGTTCACTCAGGGCACTTTTGGTTCCAGTAGTGCCCTACTTTGGCTCCGAGGCTGATCCCAGGGCTCTGAGTCCCCCGATCATCTACCACCGACCTTCAGGTGTCCCTCCAAGGGTGGTGCACGTTCAGCACCCCCCTAGGCCTTCGCTCGATGTCCGGTATTCGCTCCATGGTGCCTGGGGAGGAGTCGTCCACACGTGCCCTCAGATCTCGCACCTCCCATGGCTCCCCTCTTGAGCGTCACCATTCTAGGGTTCCAAGCTTTCGTAGCCATCTCACGGCATCCCATGCCCTTATCCTCTGTTGCACACCTCCCTTAATAAGGGCTCCACACTAGGTATCCTTAATGGGCCGCGCCAAATGTGGGCCGAACTCCATGAGTTGCCAAACCCAACACATAGTTATCAAAGTGTAAAAGTGTTTTTAATTGTAGTCACTAAATGTTTGTAAAGCGATCTTCATCTTATTTCACATTAGTACTCAAGAGATCATAAGGTGATCATGTTAAAATATTTAAGACTTTGAAAACACTTGTGTTGGTCAAAATCAGCTTGGATCATCTGGTCAGGCTTCAATCTACACAAAAACACCAAAGTGAACACTAGGAGATCGATCTCCTGGATGTCTTCTCCGAAGCACAAGTCAGTGATCACTCAAGAACAGAGAAAACTTGAGCGAGAAGCCTAGGATCCCAAGAGCATACATGGAGCGGAGAGAAAGATCACTATTTATAGAGGTATCTTGGTCAAAACCAATTCACAGCCGTTACAGCTGGCGTGACAAGAAAATGAATAATTACACTGTACCATAAATCAATCAAATAATCGTTTTAGCTGACTTGGAACTATCATAAACTTGCCTAATTTGCACTTAATAGGTGTAACTAAAGCCTATAATTAATACCATCACCAAAAACTAGTCTTGGAGACCTTTAGTGGTTCATATCTTCAAATGTTGAATTATAAGGAGGCCTTCAAGCACATATGCCTCGACGAACTTCATCCTCGGACGCTGAGGCTCCGAGGATATCGCTAAGCGCAGAGGCTTTACTGAGGCTCTAAACACATATACTAATGCAATGATGATCCCACTAAGCACAATGGCCTCAACAGAGTTTTCCTTCGGACATTCGAACGTCGATGGCGAATCCTTGGACACCAATGTCACAATGATAATATCTAATTGAATATACATCTCTACTCTTTGCTGACCAAAAACACAAAAAAAGCAGGCTCTGCTATCCATAATCATGCTAGCAGGATCTGCCTCGGCAATGTTATCCCCTGCACTTATACGAGTACCCTCTGCCGCATAACGATATCTCCTAATGAATAGAGTAAACTCTGCCACATTCGAACAATTAGGATGATGTCACATGTCCTAAATTTTTTCAGCACCTATACCACTGTATTTTTATGAGAACTCTGTACAATTGTTGCTTGAGATACAACTTGTTGGAGGGGCTTTGTGTCATGTACAATTTTTGAAGTTTGAACCATGCACCTATAGCCTACTGCTTAGCCATAACATTTATGTTCCTTCATCAGTTAGTACATCTGAATTACTTTTAGCACATACATTGCTAGAATCTCCCAATGTTCATGTTCATCATTGTTGGCATTTTAGATTTATCGAGTAAAATCTTATGAAGTTCATGCAGAGCAAAATCATCCTTTACTCTTCTTTGCCAAAGCTTAATATTTCCTTAGCTATCAAATATCTCCTCCTCGAACTTAATACACATCTTGTGTGGCAATTTTTCTACTTCTAGGGTAGATATATATAATTACTTGGTGCTAGGTAGCGGAGGACTTAACGGATAACCTATATGCAATTCTTAATACGAGAAACTCACAACAAATTATATCGAAATATAAAAGGAAGAAAAAGGACGAATTTATGTGGTTCGACAATATACGTTGAGCAAGAGATATAAATCAACTATGTGAGAAAGAATCCTAAGTATGAAAAGAGAAAGTTTGTCTTCTCCAAATCTACATTCAACAGCTCCATGTGGTGTACATATCCCACCCTTTGCTAATCTCTAAAGCCTCTCCCACGACATCGTAGATATCTCCAGGAACTTTTATACATTGTTGAGTAAGGTCAAGGCATTGATTTTCAATATGGGACTAACAAAATAAATTTACTACTATCGATCATTCCTCATGTGCGACTGCAAATGGGATCCATCGATGGCCTTCGACAAATATTCCTATTTTTCAATAATGCAACCTCGTTTTTTATTTTTTTGCAATGTCATGATATGCACTTGGGTTGAATGTTCGAGTTCCTACGACTCGTCTAGTAGAGCCTGATTTGATCATACTTAATTTCATCTACATTGAGCTCAAGAATCTTGTTGGCCTTAGGTCAATTGAAGATGTTCCATGTGTTTAATTATTATATCAAATGATGGTGTGGGTTCATGTTCACCACCAATCACTCCTCTTGTGAGGGCCACTTGGAATTTTTTTTTTTTCCTTTCATGTTACTGTTTATAATTGTCGTTAGCCACCCGATGATTAGGATATTAATTTAAGTCTAAGTAAGCATATCAAATCAATTTCTTTAGTTGGAAACTTAGGTTTGATGATCAGGTCTTTCCTACTATAGGTTTCTTGTGTTTATTCCCCAGACAAAGTTGCTCTAGTGACCCAATTTTATATTGGTCATCTTGCCCATCTACCACCCTAGCCTTTTGATTCCCAGCTAGCTGGGCTTTGCCTTACTGAAGCTACTCAAGTTCCCTATTGATGTAGGGAACCAAGTTGGCTTATTGTAGAAGAGCTAGCTTTGGCTTCATTGACTCATGCATCTCTCTTAGTTAATTTGTGATTATCCAACAAAAAAGACAAACCTCATTGAGTGTCCAAGGGGTCAATAGGTTTTCTTGTTGAAGTGGTCTCCACCATCCAATACAAAACCCTTCATGACCTAGCCCTTAATTAGATCATATACATATGCTTTGCTCTTCTTGTTGATTGAGAAGATGTGGATGGCAAAGCCCTAAAGATCTCCCGAATCGCGAGATGGCCCACCGATCGAGCTTAGCCCCTCGAAGGAAGAATTTTTCTTCGGCCGATGAGACATTAACAACATTATTAGCTCGAGATGATCTCACCCACTTGCTCTTAAACAACGCATTACCGTCGACTTAGCAACCTCTTTCTTGGCTTTTTGAATGCCCCATGGAGATTAAAGAAGGGGGTAGTGTGTTAATAATTGAGCCCATATCTTTCTTTTAGGATATGCTGAAAGTGTGTTAGCAATTCAAGCAATGTGGGCAAGACTTTTTAAATATGCCATTGCATTCCAAGTGACATTACCTACTCCCATTGATTAGGGATTGGGTGGATTTCACTTAGTCATGTGAAGTGATTCTTGCGGCACGCTATACTTAATTGCGCGGCGATGACATCAAATCTAAATTAACCCCACACCCCCCTCGACCGCACTAGTCTAGAAGCTACCTAGGGTTCGACGAAAACGAAATCGTCGCCATCATGCGAATTTAAAACCATCGTTAGCTGATCCCCGACTAAAGTTTGATCGCGATTAAGACAAAGGCATGCATGTTAGGGCTACGATCGAGACACTTAGGGCACCGGATAGGGCCCGGTGACATGTGGATCCACATGGCCGGCATTAGGGGGATTGTTAATGGAAGGAGGTTAGAGAGGGACGCTAGCTCGGGGAAGGGGGTTAGCAAGTTCGGGAGGTGACGTGAGGGCATTAGCAAGAGTCCTTGGGATGAACTAATCCTTCAACTTTGGAGTCCAATTGGGATTAAAGAATACAGTGTGATTTATATTATAATTAATGGTGTTCTTGAGACCAAGGTCAAGACAAAGCCCTTTAGCCAACATCATACCTTGCAGGGTGCATGCAGCAATTAATTAAGCCTTTATTTATTTATTATTATTATTTTTTTTTTTTGAGAATAATCGGTCATTACTTTCTCTACTAAAAGAAATGGTTATCTTTTATCAGCATGGATTGCATCACACTGCATAGAGAAGCCAAGTTTTCGATATTTGTCCTCTCATCCTCGGCTGCATGCGACAGTGGCAACAGCTCCAAGGGGTGTCAGTGCGGTGGCTCTCCTGGATGGCTAATGGTGCAGTTCACTGGTTGGCAAGGGAGGCTCGTCTTGGTGGTGTCGAGGGTTATTGGACCTCTTCGTTTCTGGATGTTTTGTCGGTCCTTGTGAGCTAACGGTCGTGATGTAATGACCACCGTCCAGCCTGCCAAAAAAGAAAAAAAAAAAAAATCAGATTCCATCATTTGATCTATAACTCTAGGGTTGTAAATGGGCCGACGTTGGGTCGGGCTGATTACAACTTAATCCAAATGCGGAACCGGCCCAAAGCGGATATCTAGGGTCCAAAACTGATATTTCATCCAGGTCTCCCAGGAATTCTCTCCAAGTCAGGGATTCCAATGTGGGACTCCTCGACGAGCTTCAAAAAAGGAGCTTATGCCAAGTCACTATCTTTCTCGACTGTAAGCTGGTCCTGGAGGCAATTCTTCAGGCTAAAGGTTTCGGTCCAGAGCTTACTGGTCTAGTTATTTGTTGCAGGACCCTTTGGCAGCAACTCCGTGGGGTGACTTTCCAATGGATTCCGATAAGTTCAAATTTCGGAGCCGATCTTCTAGCCAAACTTGCTTGTAGCCTTGGAGTGGCAAATTTTTGAGAATGTTCACTCCCAGAGGATGTTAGCTCTCGTCTCTTGGCTGACCTTCAAGTCTTGATGGCTTGAAGTATCCTCAGGGTACTAAAAAAAAAAAGGGATTCCAATCCGGTTGGAATTGGCCCCCGAAATCTTTTGAAATTTTATTCTTTTCATCAGCCCAAAATCTGATCAGCATATATCCACATGAGAGAGAAACCCGGGGAAAGGGATGCGTCCATGTGAGAGCTGGTCTACAGTCCTTCAAGCAAATCATCTATATAACATGGCAAGGCGGTATTGTGCTGACTAGACAAAATGGAACGTTGACTAGACAAAAACACACATTCTGACTAGACAAAGCATTCAAACTAACAAAGAAACATAGAGAGAATCGGTAATACAAAATTAAAAAAAAACCCAACTCATCTCAAAAAAAAAAACAAAAAACATGTTCACACTCCAACCCCAAATCAAAAAACTGTGATCCCCTCCCTTCACGCCCCCCTCTCGCGCTGGTAAGATCGCCCCCCCCCCCCCCCCAAAAAAAAAAAAAATAAAAAATAAAATAAAATAAAAATAAAATAAAAGCCATGTTCAGGCCCGAGTGCCGATAGGCACGGGCATGCACTATAACTAAGATGTGTTGTCGCTGAAGGCGGCCCGAAGTCGGCCGGGGGTGTATGGCTGCTAAAGACAGTTAGGTGTGTTGCCGCCGAATATGACGGTGTGGATGGGGGTGGTGATGCTCGGTGGGTGTCTTGCCGTTGAAGGTGGCACAATGCTGTGCCGACATGTGTGTTGCCACTGAAGGCGGCCCGCTACAGTGCCGACGTCAAGCACGAGCATGCACTAGTCTTTAACAATAAACGCATGTAAAGAGATACTTTAGCTTTAGGTCTTGCCATTTGAAAAATATCCATTTTATCCCAACAAGCAGCTATATAAGGAAATCATACGAAAAGTTACTATTCGGTAATAAAGAGTAATATTTTTAAAGATCACAATTGACCGTAGCTGCTACAGTGATGTCATTGTAGCAAAAGTAACAATCTGCTACAGTACTTTAATATTGCTATTCTTTGCTACCGTAGTTTACAGATTTACTCTTTGCTACAATGAAATCACAATAGCAGTCACTATATATGCTACAGTGATACTACAATAGCAAAGAGTAACAATATGCAAAGTACTATAGTTAAAGAGTAACAATTGCATATTACTTTTCGCTATACTGAAGAATAGCATTCACGATTTTAGGATTAGGAGTAACTTTATCATTTAAAGGAAAGAAAAGGTCTACAGAGGGACTTGCTGTAAATAATCTTTTCGGGACGGACATCACGCAAAATTATCTCTTTCTCTATCTTTTTACCAAACGGATTTATTAGCAGGGACCTAACACTAAGTCCCCCATTTTATTATCCCAATTCCCAAAATATGTGCAAGCTTGCATCCGACCTCGTATGTTCCACCAAAACCAAATCTGTATGGTTTAAAAAGAAAATTCAATATAGACTTTACAAACCCTGTACAACTCTTAAACTTTTGTGGGATTTGAGGTTTTTCCGCCACCAAATCACATATATTGTCTTCATCGGCTTTTCGATCAAGGAGGAGAACACGACGTCCTTTTTAGCTCAGATCTTGGAGTTTGAGAGGTCGAGAGCTTCAAAGTCTTGAGATGCAGGGGTCTTTTGTTTTCTCTTGTTTAGAGTTTTTCGCCTATTCGTGTTAGCCCGTTTTGGTCGGGTCCCTTTTGGGTGTTTTGATGCCATTGGGCATAGCTTGTATATTCTTTCGTTTTAATAAACTGGTAGAGGTTAAGGCCGAACCCCCCCTCATCCATAAGTGGGATTTCTCAAAAAAAAAAAAAACTCACATATATTGTTGGAAATAGATCCGGTTGTTTTTTGTATTACTTTTCTAGTTCTCAAAACATGCTAAATGTTTCATTCGAATAACTGTTATATTTTTGTGACCATTTTATCTTTAAAAGCTAAAACACGATAGATAAAAAGTCAAAAAAAAATATGTTCATATTTTTCGTTCGAATTTTTTCTTGCTTCAACCGCACTTTGTCGCCAGAGATCGTGGGGTGATGTTATTTTTGGTCCTCGGCGTCCTTCTGTCAAGCCGGAGGTTGCCATAAACGATCAATGTGTTGCGATCCGACTTTCTTTCCATCATTGAATCATTTGTGCTGGTGCATTAGTTAAATGCGCCAACGCATTTCATTGATGTACCGTAATGAAATGCGCCGACACATTCTACTGTAGCACCGCAATGAAATGCGTCGGAACATTCTACTGCAGCACATCCGTGTAATACGCCGTCACATTCTATTGTGACGCATCAGTAAAATGCACCGACGCATTTCATTGATGTGCCATAGTGAAATGCATAGGCGCATTCTAGTGCGGTCTCGCAGTGAAATGTGACGGCGCACTTCAGACTCTACCACCGTCGCCGACCACCACTCGTCGCCACCCAGCTTGCCTACGCCGACCACCGGCCGTCCGTTGCTGCATAGTCAGCTACCACCCGTCGACATCGCCGCTGGCCACCACCTCCGGTTGGTGTCTGACGGTGGCACGCAATGCAACGACGACCGGTGGTGGTGGTGGCATTCCTCCTAGGATTCATCCCATGGCCCAATCGTGGCCATTGAAATGTGATCCACTACGTGTCACTCCCCCAAAGCCCTTTTAAATTGTAAATGAAGCGGAATCGAATGTATTTAAAATTGTAAATGAAGCCCTTATAAAGTTTTGGTGGTTGTTTAGTAAAAACTCAAAGAAGTGTCTAGAAAGTATTACAAAAAGCAACCGGATCCATTCCCAATGATACGTGTGAGTTGGGGGCCATTTAAAAAAAAACTCATGGCTGTTTGTTAACACATGTGGGGTCCTCCTTGAATCCACGTATTTGACTCATCATAACACGTGGGGTCCTCCTTGAATCCTCAGTTGAAACTAGTTCAACCGTCCGATCCAGTCTGATTTTCGAAACATTGCTTTAAACTGTGTGATCACAGCTGGTGGTTCCTAATGGGAAATCATGTGGGCCCATTCCTCCAAACTAACCCAAATAGAGAGTAACATTTGCTACAGCAATTTCAATGTAGCAAAAGTTTTTTTAAAAATAAGATTTCTCAAAAACAAATTGCTACAATAATTTCACTATAGCAATTTTGTTACAAAAATAATATTTTTTTAAAAAATTTGATACCGTGAATTCGTTGTAGCAAATGTTACTCTTTATTACTGAAATGTGAGTCTTTGTAAAGAGTAACATATCGGTAATAAAGAGTAACATTACTACAGTGATTTCACTATTGCAAAAATATAAAAATTTTAAAACGAGATTTCTCCAAATTTTTTTACTATAATGATTTCACTGTAGCAAAGAGTAAGATTTTGGTAATAAAGAGTAGCATTTGCTATAGTACATACATTTGTGATTTTAGTGTTAAGGGTAGTTTTCTCATTTAAAGGTTCAAAAATGTAGGGGTGTGAATCGGTTCGAAACCAACCTATTTGGACAAAACCCAAACTGATCCAACTTTTTTCGGTTTTGACAATTTTAAATCCAATCCAAACCGAACTGAGATTGGAATCAAATCCAATTAAAGTTGGTTTGGATTGAATTAGATGGTGGGTGTGGGTGCAAAATTTAGCTAACGCCCAATAGTTGAACCAACAGCCCTGCCTGGGGCTCACGCAGACGACAGTGGAATCCGCAACCCTGCCTGGGATCCACGAAGAAGACAGTTGGACTCGCAGCCCTGCTTGGGACCCACGAAGACGACAGTGGGACCGACAGCCCCGACTAGGGCCCACGGCGACAGTGGGACCCGCAACCCTGTTTGGGGCCCACGAAGATGATGGTGGAACCCGTTGCCCTACCTGGGGCCCGCATATGCCATCCGGGATCTGGTAAATCCCCCCGGATAATTGCATAAAGTCCTGATATTCTAAGAAATATTTTCTGAATATTTTCAAACCCTTATATATAGCCAACCTTGTAAATAATCCAGATCCGATTCCATTATTCCCAATTCCATTTTCTGTTTTTCAGAGCTCCCAGAGCCTTCTGGTCTGAAGACTCTCAAGCCTTCTCCACCCTCTGTCTACTTGTAACAAGCACTCCTCGGCCGGTCGATAGTAGCTTTATGTCTTCAGAGATAGTAGATTCAAAGGTTGTGTTTTATCATACAGAGACGTAACCCACGGCCGAACTTTGTTACCACATCATGTGTCAACTCCCTCCCTCTCCCTTTATCCTTCTTTGTATCTATCTCTACTCTACAGTGTCTGTGTGACAACTAAGCCACACAATAGCTAGGCACCCCATCTGTTGCCGTTGCTCCACACCCTTCTTTCTATTGCCAACACCGTTAACATGACAGCTTGACACGTGATGGCTCAGCGCTCCAGCACGTGACCGATCAGGGCCCTATAGTGTGTCACGTCTCAAAGGGTCAAACATTCAATCGACTGTTGGCGGGAGGTTATATACGACGGCCGAAATCCGCCCCCACAGTTTGGCGATGTCTGTGGGATACTTCTCGATTGACTAGCGACCTCCAGGTTTCCCAGCTCTTTCGGTCAAGCAGCAACTAACGATTGCCTAAAAAACCCGTCTGTCTCCATCACTGTACTTGAATGGC
The DNA here is from genome assembly GCA_947650365.1 of Chamaelirium japonicum. NCBI lineage: Eukaryota > Viridiplantae > Streptophyta > Magnoliopsida > Liliales > Melanthiaceae > Chamaelirium > Chamaelirium japonicum. The sequence continues at coordinate 43,745,828 of OX393551.1, read as the reverse complement.
GAAGACACGACCTATGGACCAGCCGGAGGGAAGCCACATACACCCTGACATCCAGCATCCTATGACTCACTCAATGAGTCGTAGGCATGCGACAAGTCAACACCACGAGCACCAGCCTGCTATGAATTCAAGGAGTCATCAGTCGGTCGACCGTACAACTCTGGCTCAACCACGACAGTCTCCTCAACTAGCCGATGAGACTCCTTAATGCCTACGGAAAGCTCACGTCTTGCTCATAGCCGACCCTCAAGCGACATACCAAATCTTGACAGAAGACTTCCAGCTCAGCACCCTGATGAAGCAGAATGCTACTCTCATGGTTGAGAGAGATTTTCTTCGACAGGTCGCCATCAAGGCAGGGGTCGACCGCCCTCGGTCAGCTGCCGGTATAAACGATGGAGCAGATGTTCGCCGGTTGCTCGACCCCTCTTCTGCTCCTTCTAGATGTTCAATCGTCGATACCTCTGGTTAATCCCTTGACCCTCTCTCGAGAGGACCCTTGCTTATTCCCTCTAAGCCGATGGTATAGGAACGACTCAACGAGTCAGCTCGTCATCCCGAACCTCTCAGCTCTGGATCATCCTCCGATTCCTGCATCACGAGAGATGTCTGGAATAAGGATCGCAGGCCCAAAGTTCAGCTTCAACACAACTACGATCGAATTCTGGCCAAGCATCATCTAACAAGGACTCCAATACCCTCGTTGCCTCCTCTTCCTCCGAGGTACCTCTCAAACTAGCGAGGTGACCGTCGGAACAGCCACGCTTCCAAAGGACCTCTTCATTGACAGATCATCCGAGCTCCGTTCCCTCGGAGTTGGCGAACTCCAATCCTCTCAAGGTTCAATTGCCTCATGAGAGATCCAACGCTGCACGTCCTCGCTTTCAAACAAGCGTTGACGCCTCATGATCACGACAACAAGGTTCTATGTCGCACCTTCGTATGCAGCCTAAACGATATTTTGCTTGATTGGTAACACCACCTCCCAGCAGGCTCCGTCAATTGGTTCAAGGATTTGGTAGAACTCTTTCTCCAGCATTACCATCTGAACCTCAAGTCGGAGAAGAAGCTTGACTCGCTCTACCAACTTTGAATAGGATTAGACAAAATCCTCCGAGAGTTCACTCGGAGGTTTCGGAACGAGTATGCAGCGCTCTCCGGACATCACCTTGATGAAGAGGCCATCATGCTCGCGCTCTAGAATCTTATATACTTCGATCTCCATATCTACAATGACCTTACTTGAAACCTACTCGTATCTCTCGAGGAGTTGTTCGATCGAATCCAAAGAGAGATCGAAGTGGAGGACGATCAGATTGCTCGCAAGAGTCACGACCTCAAGAAACGTGTGACGATCAAGATCCAATAGCCAAGAGCCAAGAGCCAAGACTCCTGAGGCTGGAATGCCAAGATGGATGAGGTGAGTTGAGGTGAGGTGAGGTGTACAAGGCCATGAGTTAGCTCTACATCGTCTGGAGAGAAGGAGATCCTGAGCTACTTATATAATTTCCTCTCCCAAACATAGAAGACACGTTTTAAAACCGTGTGCCGTTATGGATTTCATAAGAACTCTGTAGTTAAGCGTGCTCGGGCAAGAATAGTACTAGGATGGGTGACCACCCTGGGAAGTTCTCGTACGGGCATGGGCAAAGCGGACAATATCTTGTGTGTTTGGGACAGATGTTACAAAATGCCCTTCTGACAAGGAGCTTGCGCGACCAATGGCTTGAGCTCACAACGCTCAGGCTAAGGAAGGGGCGCCTCCAAGATGCCAAAGCGAGCAGGCGATAGACCCGCGAAGCTTCAAAGGACCACATTCACCGACTGGATTCTGGTGATCGATGTCATACTAGAGCAGATCCAGTACGAAGACTACCTCAGGAGGCTTGCCCCTCTTGATCCTAGTACTCGGTACACAGAGGACAAGTCAGTCTATTATGACTTCCACTGGTGCCAAGACTATCCTACTACTTGATGCTGTCACCTTAAATATCACCTGGAGGACCTTTTGTAGGAAGGCCACCTCCAAGAGTTCAAAGCTACCGTCGGTCCAGCAAACGATTCACTTCCTCTTTCTCCTAAGAGGGAGAAGGAGATGTGTTGGATCCGTTCGGTTGAACGTCAATCGACCCCCATCGTCATTCGAGTGGAGATCTACGGTATCCACGATAATCTCCTTTACCAAACTCCAACCAAGAAGAAAGTCGACCACCAAGTGCGATGTGTTCATCACATGCGCGCCATAGCTCAAGGTTGAAGACACTTGGATCGAGAAGCCCATCAAAGGTCTCCCATGGCTAGCAATCCTCTTCACCGATCGAGACCTTAACGGAGTATGCACTCCACATCGAGACCCCCTCATTCTCTGCCTCATCGTCGACAGAAGCTCCGTCAATCGAATCATCATCGACACCGAAAGCTCCATCGACATCATATTCTCCGACTGCTTCAAGTGCCTCGGGCACAAATATGAGAGCCTTGATGTAGTCCATACTATATCACCAGCTTCAACGGAGAACAAAGCATGATAATGAGAGAAGCGAGATTCACGCTCGATCTTGGGTAGGAGAAGCGAGTGTCCATTCGATTTGCCATCATCAAAGGGACATCAAACTATAACGCCATTCTGGGCAGGCCCTTCCTCTATCAGATCAGCGCTGTGTCCTCCTCTTATCACCAACTCCTCAAATTCCCAACTAGGAAGGGCATCAGGTGTGTAAGAGGAAATCAACAGACGGGCAGCTCGTGTGAGTCTACGGTTGCATGAGTTCGATCAATGCCCAAAATAACACCGGTGAAATGTTCAGTCGACGAAGTTGGTCCATCGACCAAATAGCAATCAAGGGAGCCTCTACTGCCAGAGCCTATACCAATGGAGTGGGAGGCTCCACCTTTAATCGAAGAGATCATCCAAGTCAATCTCGGCAACGGTGACCTCCATCGGGAAACATTTATCGGTACGAGTCTTAGTGACCCAGAAGCACAAGATATGATATCCTTCATCAAGTCCAACATCGATATTTTCGCTTGGAGAATCGAAGACATAACTAAGATTAATCCGGACGACGCATGTCATCGGCTCACTATCAAAGAAGGGGCGAACCCCATCAAGCAGAAGTCTCGAACAATCAGGCTTAGTTGCAGTTCTAGAGGAGATCAACAAGTTACTCACGACAGACTTCATTCATTAAGTAGAGTACCCAACATGGATCTCCAACATCGTCGCAGTCCCAAAGAAGAACAACAAGATCAGAGTTTGCATCGACTTCACCAACCTCAACAAAGCTTGTCCCAAGGATCCGTTCCCCATGCCGAGGATAGATAGACTCGTCGACGCCACTGCCAGCCATGAGCTTCTATCTTTCATAGACGGGTACTCAAGCTACAATCAAATACCATTGCATCCTGATAATCAAGAGAAGACGTGCTTCGTGACAGACAGAGGTCTCTACTGCTACAATGTCATGCCATTCGATCTTAAGAACACAAGATCAACTTACCAGAGGCTAGTCACGAAGATATTCAAAGAATAAATTAGCTGCAACGTCAAAGTCTACGTCGATGATCTATTCACCAAGAGTCATAGTCGAGAGGATCATCTCTTCGACCTTGACGAGACTTTACAAATCCTAAGGAATTATCGCATGAAGCTGAATCCGGCCAAGTGCGCCTTCAAAGTTCAATCAGGCAAGTTCCTGGGTCATCTGGTGACAAAGAGAGGCATCAAAGAAAATCTAGATGAAATCTCAGTAATCATCGAAACACCATCACCTTCCAACCTGAAGGAGGTTCAGCGCCTCACAGAAAAATTAGTGGCCCTCAACAGATTTATCTCTAAGTCCTCGGACAAGTGCAAGCCTCTCTTCGACAAGCTATGCAAGGCAGACACCTCGGGATGGAACTCGACCTACGAGCAAGCCTTCCAAGACATCAAATTCTATTTCACTCGAGCTCCCATCCTGGTTACTCCAACACCAAAAGAACCACTCTGGTTATACCTTGCTGTCACGAATCAAGCCATCAGTGCAGTCTTGGTCGGCAGAAGGGATGTCATCGAATATCCCGTGTACTACACCAGTCATACTCTTCTGTCGGCCGAGACTCGCTACTCGAGGATGAAGAAACTCACCCTGGCTCTCCTAACAGCCTCGTGGCGACTCCGTACCGACTTCATCTCCCACTTGGTCACCATCATCTCCGAACATCCACTCAAAGACATCCTCGATAAGGCAGGTCGAGCCGGTTGGATGACCAAATGGGTAATTGAGATGAGTTCACTCGATATCCAATTCAAGCCATATTTCTATCAAAGGGCAAGCCATCGCCAACTTCTTTGTCAACTTCCCTGTTGAAGACCCTATCACCTTCGAAGACGATCCGGAGATGCATCTCGTCGACGATGATGAACCATTTTTAAATCCAGACCCTGAGGCCTCCTATCCGAGCTCTGAGGCTCCCTCAACCACGACGGCGTGATGGAAACTCTACGATGATGAAGCTTCAAGTGCAACCGACTTGGAAATTGGGATAGCTCGGATATCCCCTGAGCTTGATCATCTCTAAAAGGCCATTCTTTTTTGATTCAATGTTACCAACAACGAAGCCGAGTACGAAGCACTTGTATCCGGATTGGAGATTGCCCAAGCCCTGGGGGTAGATCATATCACTGTCTATAGTGATTCCCAGTTGGTGATCAGTCAGATCAATGGGGATTACGTATCGTGGGGAGAGATGATGCAGTACTACCTAGCCATGGTGCAGTATCTCAAACGATAATTTTCTAACATCAAGTTCATTCAAATACTGAGGGCAGAAAACCATGAAGCCAACGCTGCCTCGGTACTCGGAGATCCTATCAAAGAGCATCAAATTCAAATCGATTATCAAGAATTTTCCAAGGCTAGCCTCAAGCACCACCTCGTCACTATGGTGAAAGGCAACGAGGGTTAGAGACAACCAACCTTCACTTTCGTCCTGGCCGACAGTCAATCAGATTAGAGACAGCCAATCCTCAACTTCTTCGAGCATAGTAGAGTGCCCAAAGACCCCATCTGAGCTAGACGACTTCAGAGGAAGCTTCCACATTACCGCCTCCAAGGGGACGACCTCTACTTCCAGTCACACGGCGGAATACTCCTTAAATATGTTAGCCCAGATCAAACAGAAAAGATCTTAGCTGACATCCATGCCGGTGCTTACGACAACTATTCGACGAAAGATCTCTCAAAGGAAAAAAATCAAACTTTAAGGCTAGCTACTACTGGCCAACTATGGCGAAAGACGTTCGTTAGTTCTTCCAGAAGTGTGAGCCCTATTAAAGGCATACTCGAGCGATCCATCTCCCAGTGGATCAGCTCTATCCTCTGACGAGTCCTTGGCCCTTCCATCAATAGGGATTGGACTTCTTGGGTCCATTTCCTCCATTTCCAAGTAAGAATAAGTACCTATTGCTGGCAACAGACTACTTTACAAAGTGGGTCGAAGCTATGCCTCTCTTCCAGGAGATCGACGACGAAGTCATCAAGTTTATCCGGCAGAACATCTTCTTACAGTTCGGCATGCCGCAAGTCCTCGTCGCCGACATCAGAGCTCAGTTTGACTTAGATAAATTCTGGGAGTTCTGCCGAAGCTATGAAATCAAACTCTTCTACTCTACACCAAGGTACCCTCATTGCAACGGTCAAACTGAAAGCCTCCAACAGAGCCATCCTCCGTAAGCTCAAGAATAAGTTAGATGACAAGAAGGGACTATGGGAGAACGTCCTTCCCGAGGCCTTGTGGGGTTATTGGACCACACCTCATCAATCGACTGGATTCTCAGCCTTCCGCTTGACTTACAGATAGGAGGCAGTTCTACCAACAGAAGTCGTCTGTCCAACTCTCAAGACCCTTGCAATCACGCAAGGAATCAACGAGGAGCTTTGCGTCAACGACCTCGACTATATAGACGAGCTCTGTGATCAAGCATTTACGTGAGTCACAAACTACCAACAGACGATCAAATCGGCTTACGATCACAAGTTTAACATAAGGCATTTTAGCATCGGTGACCTGATCCTCAGGGCGATCTTCCCAAACACGTGAGAATAAGGTAGTGGCAAGTTTGCCCTGAACTGGAAAGGACCGTACATCATCGAATCAGCAGGCGAGAAGGGTTCCTACCGACTCGTTACCCTAGAAGGATAAATACTTCTAAGAGCATGTAATGCATCACATCTCAAAAGGTTCTATTAATAGATGTAACCTCCTTAGAGTTTTCAATAAAAATGACAACCGCTTTCAATTCTATCAAAGACTCTAATTCTATCTCAACTACAATTCAAAGCCATTGTTAGTCTGGTTCGTGTTGCGACAAGGCCGGCTAACCTGCAACGGTACAAAGCTACGTGCCCTAGATATAGGTTCGATCGAAACGGCTCTAAGACTAAGTCAACCGATACACGGGCACTACACTGAGTACTCCGAATATTTGGCATCGTACATGCTACCGTGTTATGTAAGAACTCATGCAACTGTGCCTTGCCACAGATAGTTTGGTTCGTGTTGCGACATTGTTGGCTAACCTGCAATAGTACAAAGTTATAGGCCCTAGACGTAGGTTCAACCGAAATAACTCTAATCCTAAGTCAACCGATACACAGGCACTACACTGAGTACTCCGAATCTTTGGTATCACACATGCTCCCGAGTTATGTAAGAACTCATGTAATTGTGCCTTGCCATAGTTAGTCTAGTTCGCGTTACGACACGGCCAGCTAACCTGCAATGGTACAAAGATATGTGCTATAGATGTAGGTTCGACCAAAACGGCTCTAAGCCTAAGTCAACCGATACATGGGCACTACACTAAGTACTCCGAATAATTGGTGTCGCACATACTCCCGAGTTATGTAAGAGCTCATGCAACCGTGCCTCGCCATAATTTGCCCGGTTCGTATTGCGACATGGTCGGCTAACGTACAACAGTACAAAGCTACGTGCCCTAGACGTAGGTTCGACCGAAACGGCTCTAAGCCTAAGTAAACCGATACAAGGGTACTACACTGAGCACTCTGAATCTTTGGCGTAGTACATGCTCCTGAGTTACGTAAGAATTCATGGAGCCATGCCCCGCCACAGTTAGTCCGGTTCGCGTTGCAACACGGCCAGCTAACCTGCAACGGTACAGATCTATGTGCCTTAGATGTAGGTTCGATCGAAATGACTTTAAGCCTAAGTCAATCGATACACGGGCGCTACATTGAGTACTTTGAATCTTTGGTGTCGCACATGCTCCTGAGTTATGTAAGAACTTATGCTCCCGTGTCTCGCCACACTTAGTTCGGTTCACGTTGCGACACGGTTGGCTAACCTACAATAGTACAACGCTATGTGTCGTATTACTGACTCGACTGAAACAGAGCTTCACCTAAGTCGACCAACACCAAGGCGCCACGCTGAATACTACACATGCTAACTCCTATCAAATAACAAGCCCAAGGCTCTGCCCTTGGCACTCGACGAAAGTCCGAAGTGCCCAACGCTTTTGCATGTTCAACAAGTCTGAGATCTATCGCTTGGCATTCGAAGACACTTGAAGACATTCTAACACATCCTCAAGCAAGTTCCAAGGTTTGACAACCATTCAATCAAAACATTCAATAAACATTCAGAGAACATTCGAACAAATCATTCAAGCCAAAAGAGATATTCTATTATCAAATTCGAAAGGGTTACAAAAGTGGCCCACAGGCATACAAGAGCAGATACAGAAGAGGCTACAGCTTGCTCGACTTTTGTTTTGACAACGTCTTGCTCGTAGAAGGCTTGCTGGAGGAAGAACCCATTGCATCTCGATGGGCTACCAACGCTTTGTTGGCAGACTCCTGAAAGCTAGCGCAGTTCACTTTCAATTACTTGTTCTCCTCGAGCAGGGCCTTCTCATGAGCCGCCCCCTTGTCAAGCAAAGCCTTCGGCTTCGCCATCTCCTTCGAGTGCTCTTGGTATACGAGCTTCGCCGACGAAGCGCCGTCTCGAATAGTCTCCAAAGTCGACCGAACAGAAAAAAAGGCTTTTTTCCAGCTTGGCTGCTGCCTCTCCCTTCTTGACAAGAGCATCCTGAGCCTCATGCAGTTCTTCCCTAAGCTGAGCTATGTTCAGGTCATGTTCGACCTTGCAATCATCCCGGGTACTCTTTTCTATATTCCGCATCAAGGAGAGAACCTGCCGACATAAATCAGATCAAGTCAATACACAAAAGGCAATAGAATATTTCAAGATCTTCAAAGCACTACACTTACCATCCCCTCGGTCTGATCCATGACAGCATCGTGCGCCTCGTCATACATACTAGCTATCCGCTTCAGTACTGGGCCTGGTCTGTTGAGGTCAACATGGCCGGAATCATAATACTTCGGCGAAGGATCATTCAAGTCACCTGCAAAGAACATATACCATGTCAGTTATCAAATCCAAAGATTCTTACAGTCGAGCACAATATACTTTCCATCAGAAGATAGAGTAGAATACTCGATCGAAGATGAAGCTCCCGAAGACGAGTCACCGGAAGCATCGCCGGAAGCACTCTCGACACTTGGTTGCTGAGAGTGTGGAGCCTCGCATGAAGGCCCCTTGATTTGTTGGAGTGGGGAGGAAGAAGACCTCCGCGGAGTGGCCTCTTCTCCCCCTCTCGTAGTAGCCGTCTTCACCTCCAGCAAGGTCGCAATCCCTGCGGCTCGCCCACCGGCTTCGGGGTTGAAGTTCTAGTGTCGACATTGATGGGAGAGGCGTCGTGCGGAGGGGTTGTCAACTTCTCCGTGCGCCTCTTGCCCTTCGGGGTCTTCAGCTGGCTGAAGTCATACTTTGGCTTAGCTTGACGCCTACGGCTCAACTGCCCCATCTCCATCTCTAGCCGCCTGGCAGCTGAATCAAGACTTCCCTGGCCGAGAGGAGTGTGGTAGCCCGACACTTGGGCTTCGTCACCAGAGCCTTCCTACCGCTCGGGACTTTTTCCTCTAATGGGCGTTGAGCCCTCACCTCCTTCGCCAGAGCCTTGCTCCTCTTCACTCTCCTTGCCGGGGGTCGACAAAACTCCACCAAGGGTTCGAGGCGCACTTTCGGGAGTTGTCTTCGCCTTCTTCGCTGGGGGCTTCCTCATTCGAGCCAATTGCTGTTTGGTCACGACAACCTTCTCGGAGTGAGTACCCTTCCCCCTCTTGATGGGGACTTTCTTCATCACCACTATCTTCCTCTGCCACTCGATCATCAGCGACGATGGAAGAGGCTCTGCAGTATCATCATCCTTACGCTCGGAGTACCAGATGTCGTTGTCTTCAAACATGTCCTTCGACTTGTGGAGCAGGTTGGCGAAGCCCCAATGTACTGGGCAGCATCGGAACTGCTTCCAAGAGCGACTTCCATAAGTCAACTCTAAAAAGAGGTTGTCGAAGGCCGCTACACGCTCGATGGTGTAGGCTCGATCTTCACCATCTTGGTAGCGCAGCACCGAGAAGGAGATCTCCCTCCTCTCGATAGTGGGCACTGGCAGAGGTGTCCATTCCCTCGAGGCCGATATCGGCCAGTGGTTGTAGTTCTTGTCGGACTTAAGTGTCTCCTTGATCGGGCGAAGAGCAGACTCTCCCACTAGGTCGGCAAAGAATCGACCCTCTCCCAACGTCCACCTGTAGTAAAAGAAGAAGTAGCCTAATTCAATCCTCGGCATCTCCCCCTCCGGGATCTCTGAGTAGCATGCCCTTAGCTACTCGTGGCAGTCAGATTTCGCCTGGCAGAAGGCGTAGATTGTACACCAGACGTTGCTGCTAGTTTGCCCCGGAACCAACCCGGAGATATTCAGCAGCCTTGCAGTGAATGGCGGCAGTAGGAGCCTCAACCCATTGTTCATACCCAACAGACAAGATCGTGCCGGTGATCTTCTCCTTGCTAGGCACTGAGATGAAGAACCTTCGGGGGTCGAGGCCGAAGTAGTTCTGGATCTGAGAGATCTTGGGCCGAGGGTCATTCTCCTTAAACTTCCGCAGCATCGAGACCCAGCCTCTATGTTGTTCCTCCGTCGTTTGGAGACCGACATCTCAGCCAGTCACCTCCTCATCTGCCAAAGGCATCAGAGGCCCGAGAACGTAGGGCATCTTCGGGATGGTCTTCGGATTGCAAGGGGCAGTGAGAAAGGCCAAATCCTTGTACCTCTTTATCCCCTTGCTTGTGCTGATAGGGTAGCTTGGTCCCACCGAAGCAGTCCGACACCTTCTTTGAGCCCGATCCTCTACTCTTCGAGGGAACCTCCTTAACCTTCAACATCCCCGAAGCAAAGGCTCAATCTCTGGAAATCCTTAAACGGTGAAAATTAATTTTTCACCAACGGGCCATAGTGCATGATTTATCATCAAGAATGCTGATGGAGAGTTCCTCAAGCACGACGAGCTCTTTCCACTTCAATAAGGTCTCAGTTATTGATATGTACATTCGTGGGCTGTAGGAGGAAGCTTATATGGCGGGTAGGGGCTTTCCATCCTCTTGACTGTACATTGAAGGTGATTTCGCGCGGTGGTCATCAATTGGACCATTCAATATCTTCTGAAAACCATATGTTATTAGGGGATATCAACAACCTATTGTGGGTGTTCCCTGTGGTCTGTGTGACACACAACTATCGTGAAGGCAACCTAACTACGGATTGGCTAGCAGGAAATGGTGCTAAGACGGACTTCGATGATCTGTGGCGATGACATCCCTATGGCTCTCAAGAACATCTTTAGGATCGATATGAGTCCTAGCTACTTCTTTCTTAATGCAGTAGATAATCACCAATGTTAATTCTTTGGGTGCGAATCCTTTGAGGTTATAACCTTAGAGGATCAGATAGGCTAAAGCCACAGTCTTTCATTTAGGGTTGAGTGTCCATTCTTATGTACGACATTAATTTACGGCCGAGTATGAATGATTCACTGGTCGAGCTGGGTGTAATGAACGGATGTGATTTAGTTTCGGCCTTAACCTATCTTGATCCTCTTAAGTTCCGTGCCTAATCCTTTCTACAAAAAAAAAAAAAAAAGTGGATGACTAAACTAATACTAGTACATAACATTCAAATAACCGGGAAAACTATATGCTTCTGTCCATACGTATTGACTACGGGGCCATTCCTCGTAGACAAGAGTACATCGAGCATATATCAGATATAATCATAATCAGATTGTATCCGTTAGGCAACTATGGGTTCAATCAAGATTTAATTTTCCGATCCCCATATTTTTATAACATTTTGAGAATCACATGTGCAAAATATTGATATCCAAGATTACAATGAAAAGAATTATAACCAAGGTTGAATTAATTAAATAACGAATGATCAATATATTGGTAGGGATTTCTTAAAAATAAATAAATAAATAATGAATGAATGAAGTATTTTAAAAAATGACAAAGAACTTGAAGCTAGATGATCACTAATCAGCTCATCCACGTCGTTGGAGTCCTTGTTTGCCCCCGAAAACTGTCAACATTCTGCTTGACCATCCTCCATCTACCGTTTCTCCCTCCTTTCCCCTCGTCACCAACCGGCGAACGGCCAATCGCCGCCATCCCCCTCATCTCGTCACGGCAGGGGCAGCTCTTCCTCCCCGGTAGCACCCCACTACCCCCTCCCTTCTCGACTCCCGGCCTGTTTGCAGGGAAGCTCTCAGCCTTGGGGAAAGCCGAAAGCTTCTCCGACCTCACACCGGATGGATGCCGGCGGGCCGTCGGATTCTTGATCTCCTTCCTACAAGCCACGGAGAGATCGGAGGGCGGTCGAGGATGCACCGGCGCTGCAGGTCGCCGAGGAGGGGCGGGGGTCGGCTGGTCGAACCCGTCGATGCTCCTCCTTATCCTCCACTCTCGAAGCTCGGCGTAGGCTGAGTACATGGGGCCTCGACTCATGGAAGATGGGATGCTGTTGTTGGGTTGGAGGAGGGGGCGGTGGCTGAGCTCCTGAAAGAGGGACATTGCGCGGGGATGGAGATGGCTGGTTGCTGGTGGCTCTTGGTCTCGTGGTTGCTGAGGTGGAGGGTAGAGGGGTGCTCTTTAAATACTTTTTCGTCAAGGGGGGTAAAAGATGCGGTGGCCGGCGCCGGCGCCGGCGCCGGCGCGCCAACTTTGGGATTTAAACAGACAGAGGGGGCGTCTTGTTGTGCTGTAAGGGAGGGGGTCCAGGTGGACAGTGAGTAGGGAACCGGCGGGAATGCCTAGTGCTTATCGCATTAATTGGAGTTTACCCCCCATAATTTCATTAATTAGAGTTTACCCCCCAAAACTAACTGTTCCGTCGGCTCACCATCTAAGAGAAAGGGTGAGCTGACGGAAAAGAAATAAAGTTTTGAAGGATGAGCTGACGGAACAGTTAGTTTTGGACGGTAAACTCTAATTACTGAAATATGGGGGTAAAATCTAATTCAAGGTAAATTTGGGGGGCAAAGTCAAAATAACCCTTTATTTTTTTCTTCTTTGTGTCAGTTTGTTGTTTACTTTTTCAACGGCTATATTATTTTGGCCCATCAACACTCCCAAAAATAAGTTTACAAGCCGGAAAATGCTAGGAAGCCAACTAGTTTGCCAACTTTACGTGAAATCCGCCTAGTGCTTATCGCATGGCCCCCACAAAAATGTTCCAAGCAATGAGGATCTGTCAGCACTCCACGTCATGTGGAGTTGGCAAACGAGTTGGCTTTATAGCATTACTCAAGCTTCCAAGCCTGTGTTAGTCCAAGTTGGTGGGTTGGGTACAGTTAAATTGGGGTCGACGGATTTATATAAATTTATGAAAGGTTCGGTTTAGGATTAGATCTATAATTTATAAGCCTAGGGTTCAGACCATGACCTATAAATCTTAGGGTTTAGAATTAGGTTTAGTTTTAGAAAGGAGTACGGGTGGTACCTGGGCGGGTTGAAGAGTCTGCCCATGCCCAACCCAACTTGCACAAACCTTAACCCGTTTTGCCCGTGGAACTCCAACCTGTGTTTGCCCATTCTAGTTGCTCGGGTTGCCCAATTTGCAAAATAATGGGCGGGTTGAATGAGTTGGCCAATTAGAAATGCTTGTGCACATAAATAGATGAAAAAAAATCCAATAGATTTTTGAATTGCATAAAAAAAATCTTTAATTTGCATAACGAAATCATAAAGTCCTTCCTCACATATTTCAAACGAATTCTTAGTATTCAATAACAAACAATCATTCTTTGATTTCCATAAAAAAAAATTACCAAAGCATACAATCTTAGTGTGTCACTTCCTCGGGTTGGGAACATCAGTGCCCAAACCCGTACAAATTGAAATCGGGTTGATATTTTTTTGTCCAAATCCGTCCAAGTTTTTAACCACCTTTGCCCATATTTGTCCATTGTTCGGGTTGGGCGGGTCGGGTTCGGGTGAGACCCGCCCAAGTCCCACCCATAGAAAGGAGTGGCATGAAACCTAAATTTAAAGTTCAATAAGGGGTATTTTCATCATCATAATATGGCTATCTTTTAGACTAGTTGATCTTTTGACCAGGGACCTATCACTAATTCTCTCAGATCTAATAATAACCTATTTTGAAGAGCCATAATCATTCTCCCATGTGTGAACATAGCTCTTTCCTATAAATCCTATCAAAAACATACTATAAAGATGATAAATACCCGTTTAATGGTATTTAATGGTCATTTGATGTTATTTAGGAAAATCATTACTCATCTCTCTCTCTCTCTCTCTCTCTCTCTCTCTCTCTCTCTCTCTCTCTCTCTCTCTCTCTCTCTCTCTCTCTCTCTCTCTCTCTCTCTCTCTCTCTAACAAGTGAAGCACACTCCAACGACTAAATCACACTCACTCACACTTTTTTGGGCAATTGTGATGTCGTCTGTGCCAAGTGGCATGAATCAAGTTGATTCGGGCAATGCCCGGGTTTCTTACTAGTTTTATTCATATCCCAAACCTACTTTGTACATACGTTTCCTCCCAAAAATTGGTTATCACCGCATAACCCATTTATACCCCCCCTACCCCTTTTAAATGAAATCCCAAACTACCCCAATCTGCTTTCTTCCTCCCCTTCCACATCATTAGACAGGGGCCACTATGGCGGCAAACGAACCAAGCTGTTCGTGAGCGGCTCACGGCTTGGCTCGATAAAAGCTCGTTCGAGTTCGTTCGGTTACAAGTCAAGCCAATTCCAAGCTTAGAGTTTCGGCTCGTTTAATAAACGAGCCAATCTCAAGCAGACCAATTCTCGGCTTGGCTCGATAAAAGCTCGTTCTTCCTCCTCATCTTCTTCTTCCTCTTCCCCCTCACCCTTCCTTCTCATCCCCTGCTTCAGGGACCAGGGACACATTCGTTATTTCTTTATTTGTTAAATTAGGGGTACTATTAATTTGTAGGGTGCAAATAACAACACCCTAGGAACAACTTTTGGAGGGGGGGGGGGGGAGGGATTTAATAAATAGGGATGGTACATATAGTCCTTGTAAACAGGAACTCACATATAGGCTACAACTAGCCCTTGATATAGGAACGTACTCATGATATAATATTCGGATCAATTATTGCATTCATCAGATGATTGTGACCATCATTGCCGGAGCCGTTGCTCGCTCATTAAGCTTGCTGTCGAAACCGTCTCCTCACTCCTGCATCTTCCCCACCATCATCAAAACCCTAACCAACCCTAGAGCCGCCGGAGAGGGAGCCCAGGGACTCGCCGGTTCGTGCATCGGACAAGAGGATGCTGCCAGAGACGGAGCCCGCTTCCCTACATCCTCTCTCCTACTCTCTCCTCCATCTTCTCCACCACCACCGAAGTCCTAACCCACACTAAATCCGTCGGAGATGGAGCCTGTGGATGCTCACCGATTCATGTGCCGGATGGGAGGTTGCTCGCTGGAGACACTGCTGGAGCTGGACGAGAGGATGCAGTGGAGTAAGGGTTCCGAGATGGGATTAGAGATGGGATAGATGTAGCGGGATAAGGGGTTAGAGATAGGGTAAATGGAGCGGCGTAAGGGGTTACAAGATGGGGTTTGAGGAGGGGTATACTTGTCATCGAAATGGTTTTGAGTAGGCGGAGGAGGGGTGGAAGGTAGTCAAAAAGTAAACAAGGGTATGTGAAGTTGTTTTCGGGTATGAATAAAATTACCCTGGCCTTTGGATAATGCTATTTTAAACACTAATTGAAAGCTTCTAATTTTGAAGAGCAAAATACAATAAAAAAATAAACCTACTTATTATTTACAATATGTAACCAACTTCCATTGAATTATGTTCCAAGATTTTACTTCCATGCTGATTCAAACACTCTTGCAAAAATATAAAACTATAAATGAACATCGGATGGGAATATATATGTAAGAGCATCTCCAACAGCCTCCTAGGTTCATTCCCTATTCTTGGGGCTCCTAGATGCCACGTTGGCAAAGTATGGAGTGGGAATTGAAGTGCACTCCAGTAGGCTCCTCACAGATCCATCCCTATTTCATGAAAAGACCAAAGCTTCAAACATGCCAACACAGCAAGTGGCCATGGGCTGTTTGGAAAATTAACAATGAAAGTGACTCTTGGCATCTAGTTTTATTCAAACAAGAAGACGAGGAGGGGAGGGAACCATATATCTCTTCCATAATACTCTCACTAGCACTAACAAGAGTAGAAAAAACCAACTATGGTGAATAGTGGGGGAGTCCGTTGGAGCATCGTTTTTAAACTGGGTCCATATTATTTTGCTACAGTTCTAAAGGATCGCTCGTCTAGGGGTCCGTTGGAGATGCCTGTTGAGGATTTTTGCATGAAGCAAATCCTCTACAATGTTCAAGGTTTGTGCGTGAAGGATGGTGGAAGATGGAGCGACAAACAGGACGAAAACAAAAAAATTTAGCCCTAGGCGAAATTCAGAGCTGGACTTACTTGGGCCTATGGGATTTTAGCCCAAGGGACCAATCCTAGTGCTTAGGCTGAAATCCAGCGGACATGCGCATGTGAAGGCGTTTTTGGGCAATATTTTTTTGTGGGATTCCAAGAGAACTTATAAGGGTTTGTCTCTATCTTTTCTCCTAGGTCTTGTACAAACTTGAGGCTATAAAAGGACCTCTAGGGATGAACAAATTAAGAGCAACAAAGAAGGATCTAAAGGCTATTTGGGAGATTAGGCAGAGGGTAGCCATCATCGGGTTAGAGCGAAGGTTTATCTTGTTCTTGGGGTGAGAGGATTGCGGTATCTCTTCTTGTTCTTGGGGGGGGGGTTATCTCTTTATGGGTTAGGAGAGGGATTGGTGAGAGGACAGACATACACGTGCTCCTTATATTCATTTTATAGTGAATCTATTGATCGTCGATTGCTGGATATCATCTTGTGTTTTGAGCTTTGGTATATTTGATTATTTATTTTTTTCGTTGGTGGTGTTCGTCATTTATTGGTGGGATTCTTCCATATTAATGCTCTTTCAGTTGCGCGGAGCCTTGATGGAGGGATCGACCTCGTTGGTTCTCCCCAACAACTGGTATCAAATTCTTGTTTGGTGATTCCTGAGTCTCAAGGTTGAAGGCGAAGATGGCATTCTTAGGATCTAACATAAAGTTTGAGATCGAGGAGTTCGATGGCAAATACAAGTTATAGATGCATTGATCTAGTGCGGATTACATCAAATTTTAAAGGGCGTTAAGCCGAACAAAATAAAGGATGACTAGTAGATTGAATTTGATTTGAAGGTGGTGAGCGCGATTCGGATGTGTCTCACGAAGATTGTGTTGGAGAATGTATCCAGGGATGTTTTTGCGATAAAGTTGTGTGCAACACTGAAAGGCATATACATGACCTAGTCTGTTATCAACCGGTTGTACCTGAAGCTGAAGATCTATAATCTTCAGATAGCAAAAGGTACGAGGATCGCTGAGCATCTCTTGGTTTTTAATCAATTGACAGAAGAGTTACTCAATATCGGTAAAGACATGAAGGAGACGGACAAGATGCTACTTCTTCTTGTCTTGTTACCCCAGACATGTGAGCGTTTGAAAATCATGATACTCTATGTGAAGGAGTCAATAAATTTGGAGGATGTCAGGGCTATGCTTCTCTCAAACGAAGTTTGTTTGAATAGGGCAAGCGAGTCGGTTGGTGACACCCAAGCCAAATTATTGACGGTGCATAAGGGACGTAGAAGAAGAGGCAAGGTTCATGCTGGAAGTGTGATAGATTCGAGCAGTACAATCAGAGTGCAAGTGGAAATATGGAGTAAGACCGGATTGTTCAGGGTCATCTAGCAGTAACGTAGTTTTCTAAGATGACGAATCCGTAAATTATGCCTCATTGGTGAGTATCGACATTGGAAAGTTCCTGATAACAACTACTGATGCTATATCAGATTAGGGCTGAATAATCGATAGCGGGGCCACATATCATATTTGTTTGTACATGGCATGGTTTGACAAGTATGCGGAGTGCGATGGTGGCAAGATGATGATTGATGATGTCTCCAATATATCGATCAGAAGAGTCGGGAATATTCAACTTGAGATGTCTGATGGGCGAGTACAGATACTCAATTCAAGGATGTTTGTCATGTTCCGGGGCAGAGAAAAAATTTAGTCTCTCTTTATGTACTAGAGTCTCTTGGGCACAAATTCATCGGAAACGGTGGAGTTGTGAAGGTATGGGACGGAAAGTCTATAATCATGAAGGGGGCCTTGAGTAGAGAACTATACAGATTAGTCGATGGAGCGGCGACACAGTAGCGGTGTTGGTGACGAGCAAGGGTGCTGCTCGAGCTCGCTCAGGAGTAAGGGTGATCAGGAGATGGGTTCCATTGACCAAGTCTAACAACTTTGGTAATCATCTAGTTTGGTGATTGTGTTCCTAGTGTAGGGGCAAAGGGGCAACAACGATCAGGAGATGGATTCAACATTCAAAGGGATGAAGTCTGTGTTCAAGGTTTTACTCCTGTCTTGTTTGAAGCCACGATGGAGATTGTTGAGGATTTTGGATTGAAACAAGTCATCTACAATGTTCAAACTTCGTGAGTGAAGGATGACTGGAGATGGAGTGGTAAAGGAGCGAAGACGGAGCAGCAAACAAGACGAAAACATGGAATTTCATCGAAATCTAGAGCTGGACTTACTCGGGCTTGCGGGATTTTTGCACAAGGCGCAAATCTTGGCACCTAGGGCGAAATCCAGTGGACAAGCATGCGTGAAAACATTTTTCCGTGAAATTCCAAGAGAACTAATAAGGATTTTGCATTATCTTTTTCTTCTAGGTCTTGCACGAACTTGGGGCTATAAACTTATGGATGAAGAAAGAGCAATAATGAAAGATCTAAAGGCTCTTTGGGAGATAGTCATTATCGGGTTAGAGCGAGGGTTTATTTTGTTCTTGAGGTGAGAGGATTACTGTATCTCTTCTTTTTTCTTGGAGGGTTATCTCTTTATGGGTTGGGAGAGGGATTGGTGAGAGGATAGACATACGTGTGCTCCTTGTACTCATTTTCTAGTGAATCCATTAATCGTCGATTGCCAGATATTATTTTGTGTTTTGAGCTTTGATGTGTTTGATTGTTCGTTCCTCTCGTTGATGGTGTTTGTCATCTATCGGTGGAATTCTTCGTATATCAACACTCTTTCTGTTGTGCGGAGCTTTGGTGGTGGAATTGACCTCGTCGGTTCTCCCCACCAACACTCAAATATATGCATGCACAAGAACAAGATACATGACACGAAAGGATTTTTAGGAGGACTACTAGGTACAAGGGAGTCCTTGCCAATATTGCTAATAATGTCTTGTTGAAACTCTCAGACCGTAAATGTGCTGAAGCTGACACCCTTGAGAATATAATTAGTGTAGCTAAATGGGGGTGCTACCATAATCCTTCCCACATCAAGGAACCACATGTATCTTGGGAGAAGCCATCTGTTTGGTGGACGAAACTAAATGCAGGTGGTGCTTTGTCCAATCAAGTTGCTTGAGTTGGAGGGTATCTTCAGAAACTGCAATGGCCAAGCTGTATAAGGATTCTTTGGTCCTTTCAGACACAATTGCAAACCTGCTCTGATACAATGATAGATACCATCACATCTTAAAGTCCGGATTGTAAGAGGCTAGTGCATGTCCGTGCCTGTCGGCACTGCAACGGACCGTCTTTGGCGGCAACATACCCACCGGGTATCGCCACCCTCACCCCCACCGTATTCATTTGGCGACTGAGGATCGTCGGTTTAACCATAGTTTTGACTGATTCCTTTTTGTCTGTCCCTTTTTGAGGTAAAAATGTAATTAACACAAAGTTTCTTTTTGTGGTAAAGCTGTAAATAACGTGAACAGCCTTAGCATATTATATAGATGGTTTACGGAGGATATATGAAAGCAACACTGCCCAACATGTTAGTCAATGTGGGACTAAACTCCAACAGAAGTAGTGGGAAAAAGGGATTGTAGATGAATCTCTCTTAAATGTATCAAGGAGGAATGTGTGGTCCTCGGAAATGTTATCTCTTAAATGTATCAAGGAGGAATGTGTGGTCCTCGGAAATGTTATTCGTTAAATGTATCAAGGAGGAATGTGTGGTCCTCGGAAATGTTATTCGTCGGGTCTTGAGCACTAGACAAGCAGTGAGCAAATTTGATATGTGATAGATTATATATATATATATATATATATATATATATATATATATATATATATATATATATATATATATATATATATATATATATATATATATGAGGGTTGGGTTCCTATGACATGTCATAGGAAGTACCCTATGACATATGGTGAATTAGTAATGCTAGAATGTTTAGAATGTGCTGAATTTTTTTGTGGATGATCACCTTACCTTAGATAGAATGTCCACAAAAAAATCAAAGCATTCTAAAACTTGTTGGGGCATCAAATGCTAGAAGCTTTATCGGCCATCCATTTTAACCGTTAAATTGAAAACCATATTTGATGCCTTTAGAAGCTTTAGAATGAGCCGATTTTTTGTGGGGGTCCTATCTAAGATAGGGTGATCATCCTCATAAAAATTCAGAACATTCTAAATATTCTAGGGTTACTAACTCACTATATGTCATAGGGTACTCCCTATGACATGTCATAGGAACTCATTTCCCTATATATATATATATATATATATATATATATATATATATATATATATATATATATATATATATATATATATATATATATATATATATATATATATATATATATATATATATATATATATATATATATATATATATATGTTCCTATGACATGTCATAGGGAGTACCCTATTACATATGGTGAGTTAGTAACCCTAGAATATTTAGAATGTTCTGAATTTTTATGAGGATGATCACCCTATCTTAGATAGGACCCCCGCAAAAAATCGGCTCATTCTAAAATTTCTAGAGGCATCAAATATGATTTTCAATTTAACGGTTAAAATGGATGGCCGATAAAACTTCTAGCATTTGATGCCTCAACAAGTTTTAGAATGCTTTGATTTTTTGTGGACATTCTATCTAAGGTAAGATGATCACCCTCAAAAAAATTCAGCACATTCTAAACTTTCTAGCATTACTAATTCACCATATGTCATAGGGTATTCCCTATGACATGATATCGGAACCCAGCCCTTTCTCTCTCTCTCTCTCTCTCTCTCTCTCTCTCTCTATATATATATATATATATATATATATATAGAAATAGTGATACATTGCGGCTGGCTAACGTGCGGCTACCCCCTTCGAGAGTATTTTCAGAATTTTTTTTTTTTGGGGATTGATCACCCACCCTTGGATTGGGCACACAAAAAATTTCAGCCCGATCCATGACTTGTAGGCCGTCCAAATGTGTTGATCTTTTATCGGTCGTTCGTTTTTTTTGCCATTTTGATCAACACATTTGGACAGCCTACAAGTCTTGGATCGGGCTGAAATTTTTTGTGTGTCTAATCCAAGGGTAGGTGATCAATCCCCAAAAAAAAAAAATCCGAAAATACCCCGGAAGGGGGTGCCGCACGTTAAGGCCGCACGTTACCGGCCGCAATGTATCACTACCCTATATATATATATATATATATATATATATATATATATATATATATATATATATATATATATATATATATATATATATATATATATATATATATATATATATATATATATATATATATATATATATATATATATATATATATATATATATATATATAGAGAGAGAGAGAGAGAGAGAGAGAGAGAGAGAGAGAGTGAGAGAGAGAGAGAGAGAGGCGTGTTAGAATGCGGTGTACGGTGCGTGTGGCGTCGCACCGCAACTGTTTGATGCACCGCTGCGGTGCGTGCATCGCGGTGCATCAGACGGCTGCGGTGCGACACCGCACGCCGCATTTAAAATATATATATATATATATATATATATATATATATATATATATATATATATATATATATATATATATATATATATATATATATATATATATATATATATATGAGGGCTGGGTTCCTATGACATGTCATAGGGAGTACCCTATGACATATGGTGAATTAGTAATGCTAGAATGTTTAGAATGTGCTGAATTTTTTTGTGAGTGATCACCTTACCTTAGATAGAATGTCCACAAAAAATCAAAGCATTCTAAAAGTTGTTGGGGCATCAAATGCTAGAAGCTTTATCGGCCATCCATTTTAACCGTTAAATTGAAAATCATATTTGATGCCTCTAGAAGTTTTAGAATGAGCCGAATTTTTGTGGGGGTCCTATCTAAGATAAGGTGATCATCCTTGTAAAAATTCAAAACATTCTAAATATTCTAGGGTTACTAACTCACCATATGTCATAGGGTACTTCCTATGACATGTCATAGGAACTCATTTCCCTATATATATATATATATATATATATATATATATATATATATATATATATATATATATATATATATATATATATATATATATATATATATATATATATATATATATATATGATGGTCACTCTGCTGGTTGGGAAGGAAACCAACCAGCAGATATTTTTTCTAAGTTGGGACAGAGTAGCAATCAGATGGTCACTCTCTATCCAAGGGACTTTAGGGAGAATTTGCGCATAGCTATTGAAGCTGACCGCATTGGAAGATGCTTTCCAAGAATTTCTCATGTCTTTCCAAATTGAGAAAAAAAATTTGACGATCTACTTTGGTGACCGATAACTACTACCGATCAAGAGTATTGCGCCACATATGCCACATAGGGGTAAGGAGGTAATTTAAACTCCAATTAAAATTACCTCCTTAGCCTTGTCAAATTACCTCCTTACCCCTATGTGGTGTATGTGGTGCAATGCCACTGGTCGGTCGTAGTTATCTGTCGTCAAAGCCGATCGTCAAAGTTTTTGTCTTTGAGATTTGTGGTATGTTTTTGCCAAGTTTGAGTCAGTACTGTAAGCCGTCCACAGATTCCTTGAGGGCGTGTTTGGTTTCTGGTTTTGAGACCAATTCCCCGGTGTTGTCTTTGGTTTTTCCCATTACTATTTCGTAGCACGTGTTTGGTTTCCCGTTTTGAGGTGGGGCTTCATTCCCCTCTGGTATCCCATTCCCTCATCGTCCGGGTTCGCAAACCGTTCTCCGACCTGGGTTTTGCTTGGGATTCTCCGGCGTTGGTTTTGGTTCCTGATTTTGCCCCTTGTTTGTTTTTAAAAACCTAGGATTGGACAGCTCTAAATTGCTAAAAAAAAATGAGAGTAAAATTGTAAACATTTTATTTCTGGATTTACCAAAACCGTGAAGCAAACATGGGAATGGGAATGAGAATCCCAAACCCCCCTGTAAAATCATGAACCAAATATGGGAATGAAAGTTCCATTCTCAAATTTGTCATTCCATGGGAATGAGAATCTCATTTCTATGCTTCCAAACCGTGAGCCAAAGAGAGGCCCAGAGAGTTTTTGGGCTCGCAGAGAGGGAAGAGGTGGTCTTGTATATAAGAGGCCAGAGTTGTATGATTAGGGCTGGCAATTTCGGACCCGACACAACAGACCCGACACGAAGTTAGCGGGTCTGGGTCAGGGCTAAACGGGTTCCGGTCGTAAACGGGTCGACACGATAGACCAGCTTAATAAACGGGTCGGGTCCGGGTTTAGGGTCTGGACACGGTAGACCCGGGAAGACCCGTTTAGTATTCAACGGGTTGTGTCGAGTCGGGTCGGGTTGGGTCTACCCGCAATCCGATACTATAATATATAATACCAGCGGGTCTTTCGGGTCAGGTCGGGTCGAGTCGGATTGGGTCGGATCGGGTCAACTGAATAGTCCGGGTGATAAACGGGTCTTACCGGGTCTACCCGTTTATTGGCGGGTCGGGTACGGGTTTAGGATCTAGACACGATTAGTTAAACGGGTCGGGTCTGGGTCTGGGGTTTTTGGACACGAACCCGAACACGACCCGACCCGACCCATTTCCACCCCTATGTATGATTGAGGTGGCTTCTATTTCAGTGTGGGTCCCTAATAAAATACCCATAGTTTTGATTAGAAAATTAGAGAGAAAGAGATATAGATATGATGTAGTCAACATGGGTTCGAAGAGTCGGAGACGGTGCGGATGGCGAGAAGGCGATCCCGAGGCTCCTCGAGAACCAGGGAGATCCGGGGGAGATCTAGGGGAAAGTCTCCCATGCCCGATTCCCACCGTCCTTTAGGCTCTTCAGCGCGCTCCCGAGGTGTGTCGCGATCAGGGGGTAGGGCTTTCGGGGGGAGGGGTTCTGGAGGGGTGGAGGCGAAGCGTCGTTCCCGAGATAGGTGTCTCGGGGGCACTTCAATACCACCCTCTTCGACGATCTCCCATCAGAGAGTTTCCTTCGCAGATATATTGCGCCGTCCGGCCCGATCTGCGGCGGGCTCGAGATCTAGGGTTCCGCCCAGCCGCTCTTCTCGGCCTTCTCGCGGAGGGCCTCAGGTGCGGTGTTGCCATCGGTGTGGCGAGCGTGATCACACTGTTGCGGCCTGCCGGAACCCTCTCGTCTGCTTTGCCTGTGGGAAGGTAGGGCACACTTCTCACCGGTGCGGGATGGCTCGGTCCTCTGGTTCTACCGGGTCCTCTCCTGCGGGTTCGGGGGCCTCCATGGAGCTGCCGGTAGACCCCCGGAGGGGGGAGATGATGGAGGTCCTGGATAGATCTGGGGTCTGCCGGGTCTTCCGGAAGGCTGTGACGGTGGCGGAGTTGTCCGGGCACCTCCGGCACGCTTGGCAAGGATCTTGGGAGTGGCCAGCGCAGGAGATTGGGAACGGAGAGTTTCTTGTGGAATTCCCCTTCCAGCAGTTTTTGGAGATCGAGGTTTGTCGGGGAGTGCGGGATCTGGGAGCGGTCTCCGTCTCCTTCCGGCCATGGGAGGAGCTGGCAGGGGCGGTCGCACGGAGGCGGAGGACAGCGCTGCGCGTCACAGTCTTCGGATTGCCTTTCGATGCTTGGGGGGATGGATCGTTGCGGGCGCTGCTCAATCCTTACGGTGAGGTGCGGGAGTGCCACAACGTCTTCCCTTCGATCTCCCACTGCCGTTTCTGCCAGGCCACCATGCTCTGCTACGAACCAGTCCTGATCCCCCCCTCGGTTCAATTTGCTCATGGGTGCGGAGTGTTTTGGGTCCGGCTCTCCACTCAGGTGCTTGGGGACTGCACTTCACTCCCTCCTCCCCCCGTTGGCCACCTGCCTCCCTTGGATCACGGCTTCGGTGATAGGATGCCCTCCGGCGAGCCAGTGATTCCTCCGGGATTCGGTCCGTTGGTGGTTTCGCCGCAGCCCACTCGGTTCAGGCAACCATCCACCGGGCCACCTCGGTTCCCTGGTTCGCCAGCTACTGGGAGGGATCCGGCGGGAGGAGAGGCGAGCAGCAGCCAGGAGCCAGGTACGCCATCCCTGCAGCAATTCTCCCAGGGTGCAGGTAATGTTTCGAGCCTAGAGTTGGGCGTGAATGGTGACGTTGGCCTTTTTTCTATCGAGGGGGCGCACGTTGCTGCCCACAACGTTGCCCCTCCTGCTGGTTTGCATGACGGAATCCATGTGGGGTTGGAGGGGGGGGGGGGGGGGGGGGCCCTTGGGCCCCCAGGAGGAGGGTGCTTCTTTAATTATGGATAGCCCCATCATGGGGATTCCTCATCTGCCTAACCTTGGTGTCGACAGTAGGACTGTGACAGGTCAGGGGGACGGGATGCAGATGACCGCAGCTGTGCAGTGCGCAAACCAGGGGAGACCGGAGGCTTCTTCAGATTCGGCGGGAGCTACCCATTTTCAGTCGGCTAGGAGGAGTTTCAGGCAGATTTTGCAGCGTTCCTCGGATGACCCTCTGCTAGTCCAGGCTCTCGTTCGGTCCAAGATGCGCCTTTTGGATTTGGATCAGGCAGATCCTTCTGTGTCCCTTCCCCTTTCTTTTTTGGAGGATGATGTAATTCTAGACATTGCTAGGAAATGTGGTTTCATCACTACCCCTGAGCTAGATAGTGTGCGGTTTTTTCTTGATTCTATCAGGGCTCTGGAGGAGAAGAGGGCGAAGTTGGCCTCTTGAGTGGGCTAGCTTTCGAGTGTTGGTGGTGGTGTGGAGTCTGCTTGGATCTATGAAGCTTTTATCTTGGAATGTTAGAGGCCTGGGGAAATCTGAGAAGAGGAGAGCGGCCAGTTCTTTTGCCTCCATTCACGATGTGGACATTATCTGTATTCAGGAGTCAAAGCGGGAGAATCCGACGAGCCATTTCTTTCGTTCGTTCAGTACTAGGAAGATTGCTAAGTGGGAAGCTAAGGATGCTACAGGCGCGTCGGGCGGCATTCTGGTAGGTTACAGTGATGACCTTTTCCTATTGAAGAGCACGAATGTTGGGGTCTTCTCTCTTTCTCTGGTATTTCTAAATCGTTTAGATGGCGTGGAGTGGATGCTGTCTTCGGTTTATGGTCCCACGGATCACAGTAGGGGAGACGACTTCTGGACGGAGCTATCCTTGCTTAGGACAAACTTTCGAGGCCCATGGGTTATCGCGGGGGATTTCAATGTCACGCGAGGATCGGGGGAGCGGCTTCGCAGTGGTGGGGATGTTTCGGCTATGAGGGCTTTCTCCCATTTCATCCGGCACCAGGAGCTAATTGACCTCCCTTTGACCGGGCGTACCTTTACGTGGAGTAATAAGCGAGAAGATCCCATCCTGGCTAGGCTGGATAGGTACTTGATCTCGTCGGAATGGGACGTGCTTTTTCCGGGTTCAATCCAGGCCGGACTGGCATCCTGCGTTTCTGATCACGCTCCGATCCTCCTCTCAACTGACTCGATTTCTCCTGTCCGGCCCCCCTTTAGGTTCGAGGCAATGTGGTCGTTAGAGGAAGGTTTCAAGGACCTGCTGGCTGGTTGGTGGATAGAAGCAGGTAGGATTGAGAACTCGGCTTTGAATATGGCGAGGAAGCTCAGGTACATTAAGAAGAAGCTACAGTATTGGAGCAAAGCCCATTTCGGCAATGTTCTCAGGCAGAAGGCCTCTACCTTGGCTGAGATTCAGGCTCTGGAAGTGAAGGGCGAGTCTGCCACCCTTACATTGCCGGAGTCGGTGAGGTTGAAGGAGCTGAATGAGAGCCTAGTGCTGATCTTGAGGAAGGAGGAGGAGATGTGGAGGCAACGCTTGAAGGATCAGTAGGTGAAGTTGGGGGATGCAAATACCACCTACTTCCACAGGGTAGCAAATGCTCGGAGGAGGAAGAACTTTCTGACCTCTCTGAGGCATGAGGAGCGAGACTTGACGACCACAACGGATATCCTAGAGGCAGCCACTTCCTTTTTCAAGACTTCCTTCTTGGAGTCGGAGGCTCCAACGGGGATTTCCTTTGACTGGAGTGGTGCAGACTTCTCGAGGATACCAGGTGGCTCAGGCATTGATGCTGAATTTACAGACGAGGATTTCCGGAGGGCTGTCTTTCAATCCAAAGGAGATGGGGCCCCAGGTCCAGATGGGTTCCCATTGTCCTTCTACCATGAGTACTGGGACATGTTGGAGAGCGACCTTTGCCGGCTGCTACGGGACTTCTTCTCGGGCAAGGTGCTTTGCCTGAATCACTCGTGGATTATCCTCCTCCCTAAGAAATCTTCTGCAGAGACTATTCGGGACTATAGGCTAACCTCTCTCTCTAACTGTCTCTACAAGATTATTTCGAAAGTCTTAGCCAATAGGCTCGCGGACAACATCTCCCTGCTTGTCTCTCCCTCCCAGACCGCTTTCATCAAGGGGCGCTTGATCCTGGACAGTGTAGCGGCGGTCCATGAGACGATCTTTCACCTCCACGAGTCTGGTGAAGAAGGAGTTTTGCTGAAGATTGATTTTGAGAGGGCTTTTGATCAAATCAGGTGGGATTTCTTGCTTGACCTTTTGCGGGCCAAAGGCTTCTCTACTGGTTGGCTGGGGTGGATTAGAGAGATCTTGTTTTCCTCGAAGTTATCTTGTCTTATCAATGGGGAGCAAGGCAAGGACTTCAAGGTGTATAAGGGGTTGAAGCAGGGGTGCCCGTTATCCCCTTATTTGTTCATTTTGGTTGTGGATGCTTTTGATGCCGCAGTCCGTAAGGCGAATGCAGAGGGGCTGGTTAAGGGAGTGGGCGGTCACGGTTGGACTACCTCTAATCTGCACTATGCTGATGACTCTCTCTTATTCACAGCGGCTTGTCCTTTCCAGATGGTCTCCCTCAAGATCCTCCTCTACGGGTTGGAGCTGACTTCGGGCCTGAGGATAAATTTCCAGAAGAGCAGCCTCTACTACATTGGTTCGGGGGATGCAGGCAGAGGGTTAGCCAGGCTTATGAACTGTAAGGTAGCATCCCTGCCTATGAAATACTTAGGGCTGCCTATCAGTGACAGAGCACTGCGGCGTAAGGATTGGGAGCAGCTAATTCTCAAGATCGAAAGGAGACTGGAGGGCTGGAAAGGTAGATTTCTATCTTCGGGAGGCAGGCTGGTGTTGGTGAACTCGGTTCTTTCCTCTATCCTCTGCTACTATCTTTCCTTTTACTACCTGCCGTCTTGGGTGATTGACCGGATTGACAGAATTCGGCGATCATTCCTCTGGCATGGGGTTGATGCTAGCACAAGTGGCTACAACTTGATGAGATGGGACCAGGTTTGCCTTCCAAAGAAGATGGGTGGCCGGTCTGGGAGTCCTTGACCTGCATAGATTCAATATCTCCATGTTGGGAAAATGGTGGTGGAGACTGCAGCAGGGAACAGATGGATCCTGGTGGGACGTCATCTTGGCTAAGTATTTTAGGAGGTTCTCTCCTCTGCAAGCGTGGGGCCGAGTGTCCGGCCGGATATCTTATTTTTGGCGGGGCATTCTCAGGGTCAAGGATCTATACAGGGAGGCTACTACGCTTGTGCTAGGAGATGGGAGAGATATTAGATTCTGGAGGGATACTTGGCTAGGGGACAGACCTCTGGAGCAACTCTTCCCAGCACTTTTTTCTTTAGCTCGGAACAAGGGAGCTTCAGTCCGCTCCCAGGCTAGCCGGAGGCGAGGGTCTATCGGGTGGCGATTGAGGTTCGTTGCTCCTTTGGATCACGATACTCAGCGAGAGTTGCAGGACCTCCTTTTGATTCTTCAGGCGGCTTCGTTCAGGCCAGTCAGGGATGAGGTTCGATGGAGCGGCACATCTTCAGGAGTTTTCTCAGTCAAATCCTTCTACGATCATCTCCTGCCTCGAGTGCAGCGGCATGGGCCATCTAGGGCTATTTGGAAGTCGAAGGCTCCCTCGAAGGTCCAAATTTTCTCCTTGTTGGCTTCGAGGAATAAGATTCTGACGAAGGTCAACCTGATGAGGCGTCATCACCCCCAGGCAACTGATGCTTCATGCACCTTCTGCGCCTCGGAAGAGGAGACGTCCTCACATCTTCTGCTCGGATGCCCTTTTGCAAGGGTCCTGTGGGATCACTTCGAGAGTAAGGCAGGACTTTCTTCGCACCCCAGGACCCTTAGAGGACTTTGGACTTCTTGGAGAAGAAGGAGAATTCCAGTGGAGATCCGGAAGCCATGGGACGTTTTGGTCATGGCAATCGTGTGGGTTATCTGGCTTGAGCGGAATAGCAGAATTTTCAACGGTAAGTCGGCAGGGCAGGATAAGTTGCGGTATTCGATGATTTCCTTTTTCCGCGCTTGGATTGTGCCTTGGAGAGATAAACTAGGGGCGGAGCCTACCAGTTTTTGTAACAACCTGTTATCTTAGTTATTAATGATTTCTGGTTGGGGTCCGCCAAACCCTCCCTCCTTTAGGAGGGGTTCTCAAAAAAAAAAAAAACATGGGTTCAGGTTGGGTCGGGCTTCCAGACCCCCTTTGAGCACAATTCAAACCCAAACTAGCAACGGTGGTGGCCAGGGTGGTGACAATGGCGATAGTTTTTTTTTTTTAACATTGGTAGCGCCAGCGGTGGCCAGAATCCTTTTGGGCAATGGACCCACTTTGGGTTCGGACTAATCCCTTCAGGAATGTGCACCCACCTATCTCTCGGAATTTCTCTATGCACTCTGAACCCACAACCTCCTCACCGATCGGGCGGGTCCGTGGTGGTGACAATGGCGATAGTTAATGGCAGTTATGGTGGCGATGGTTAAACCACGACTGGCATGACAGCTGATGGAGATGGCGACAGTTGATGGTAGTTATGGTGGTGATGGCAGATGGTTGAGTTGACGACTGGCATGACAGCTGATGGAGGTGGCGACGATTGATGGTGTTATCAGCGATCGTTGGATCTAACTGCAAATAGTGGCACCGATTGATCAGGGAGGGTGGGTGGTGGTGGTGGTGGTGGTGGATGGTTAGCGGTATTGGTGGTGGTAGCCCACATAGGTGGCTGAGTTGGTAGCTGGGCGGTGACTAGGGGGTGGTGGTGATGGTAATGGATGGAGATGGTAATTGATGGCCAGTGACAATCATGCCAAACAGCGATGATGGCTGACCATGGCAGTTCCGATCGGTGGTGGCGATGCTGGTGGCCAAGGAGGTGGTAACTGGCAATGCGCCACCAAGGATGGTGGTGAAATCCGCTGTGGTTGTCATCGATCTAGCAGTGGCAGAGCACAACGAAGATGGCGGCGGTGATGACAGTGGCCGCTATCTTATTCCTCGAGAGAATGTAATGGCAATCCTGAACCAATAGGAAGAACAATTTTCAGGCATGAGAACGAAACATTCCAATGAATCCAAATGCAGAAAGAAACCCTAGTGGTACTGCTCCTAGTGAGCACTATCCAGGGTTCGATACACCTTCTCGGCTAGATGTGGGGCTCCTGTTTTGTTTGTGCCGCGATTTCTAGGGGCTAGGTGGGCCCTTCACATGCTCGGTGTGGTGCTTCTGCACGTTTGTGCGACGATTTCTGTGGAGCAGGTGGACCCTTTCCGTGCATGGTGTGGCGAACTCCGAATACTGGTGTAGCGACTCCTATAGGCCAGGTACGTATTCTCCTGTGGCTATGTAGCTGTGCACCTGTGTGGTGACTCTTGGGCCTTAGCTAGGGCCCCACTAGGGTCACTATGTACCAAAAAAGAAGAAGATATTTTCTCCCTCCAAATATCCAAGATAACCTTATTTCTAGATGTGCGCACGCACGCACGCGCGCGTGCACACACACACACACAGAGAGAGAGAGAGAGAGAGAGAGAGAGAGAGAGAGAGAGAGAGAGAGAGAGAGAGAGAGAGAGACGTCTCTGCACCATTAGATCCATATATTAAGAGAACCTACTTCACATCGAAAATGCAACAATATAGGAATGATATCATTTTTTTTAGAACCCTCAAAGTGAGGGGGGTCAGGCATGGACCCCAACCGGTTTACTAAGAACTACAAGAAGGGAAAACTCAGAGGCGATTACATACTACACGAAGGCAACCCGAGATGTTCATGGCCATACCACGCTCCACTCGACCACAGAACATCGAATACATTCAATCACTTCATCAACTGAGCGTCGTTTCTTGGAGAAGACTCTAGCGTTACGCTCTCTCCACACATGCCAAACCACTGCAAGCACTAGAACATCCCATTCATCTCTTTGAATCCGTTGAACATGGCTCCTGTGCCAAGAGATCCACAACGCCAGCAGAGATTGTGGTGGTCACCCTCGCACATCCACCGCTATATAGACACGCCTCCACACCTCCTTCTCTAGTGAACAACGAAGCAACAGATGATTGACAATTTCTCTCGAGCTCGAGTCGCAACAAGGACAAGACAAATCCAGGATACTCGGTTGCCCGCGTCTTTGAAAATTGTCGCTCGTCAGAATGCGGTCCTTCAGAGCTATCCACATTAATATGCGAATCTTCAACGCAGCTCTCACCTTCAACAAACAGCTCGCCGCTGGGCAAAAAAGATCCCCATTGTTGATGAACCTGTAGAACGAGTGAACGAAGAAGTTAGCCCCTCGGTCCCAACGCCAACAAACAAAATCCATCCCATTAGAGACCGAGAAGTGGCCCAAGATTGCTTATAATTCTAACAGCATTGGTTGAAGGAATTGCGGGATCACCCTCCTGAAGGACACCTGCCAAGATGTAGATCCATCTCGAATGTGACACTGGGATTGGACAGAAGCATCAGGAGCCCATGCCAGCTCAAACAGGTCCGAGAGTAACACACCGAGTGGTAAATCCCTTGTCCAATGATCAAGCCAAAACCTAATGTCCTTTCCATCATCGAGGGAAAAACGACACCCACAATGGTAAACATTGAAGGTTCGCGATACCCCACGCCAAAACAGAGATATATGCCCAAAAATCCTCCCCCTTGATTGCAGTGGGGAGGCCCGACGAAAGTAACGCTCTCGAACAATGGCACTCCAGGAGTCTCCATAGTCTAACTGAAGTCACCACCATCACTTCCCAAGCATAGCCCTGTTGAAATCATGAAGGTTAAGAAAACCAAGTCCTCCTTGCTCCCTGGATTTATAGACAACTTTCTAGCTTACCAAATTATAGGATCCGGACGAGCCATCTGCGCCTCTCCAAAGGAAGTCTCGTCGAATCTGATCAATGCACTTAACAACCCATAACGGGAGGAGATAGAAAGCAAGGAAGAAGTAGGGAAAAGCCGTGAGCACCGAGTTGAACAGGACCAGTCTCCCCCGAAGAGACAATGACCTGCCCTTCCAGCCCGCTAGCCGTTAATCTGCCTTCTCAATCAGACCACGCCACTGCTCCTTCACAACTGATCTGTCTCCCAAAGGCATGCCCAGATATCGCATAGGAAGCTTCTCAAACTTGCAATTCAATAACCTGGTAAAAAATGGACCCACCGATTCCCTCTCCCCCACTAAGAATAGAGACATCTTGGCAAAATTAATCTTGAGACCCGAGACAAGATCAAAAGCATACAGTATGGCCTTGAGAGCAATCACATGTGCCTCGTCTACCTCGCAAAAGAGCAATGTATCATCGGCGAAATGTGTTCGCATCCCCTTCCCAAATCCAGTGCTCCCTTGAGTGTTGACGCCACATGATCTCCTCCATCGCCAGAATCCTTTGAAATTCCTTGCGCATTCGTACTAAAGACTCCTTCACCTACAATAGGGTTCGCTCCTCTGATAGGGCCTCCAAATTCCCAATCAGCACCAATATCTCTCTCTTCTGCCTCACGACACTCCCAAAAGATATTTGAGCCCAAGTTATCAACTTCTTGCGGAGAAATCGAAGCTTACGAGCCACATTCACATCTGCCTGAGGGTGGGAAGCTGCCTTCGCCCACCACCTCGACACCAATCCTGGCAGATCGTCCCGAGTAAACCACATAGTCTCAAACGGAAAACATCAGGAGCCATCTTGCACCGCTACGGTGTCCAGAAGGATGGGGGAGTGATCCGAGGTCACTGAGGGCATAACTAATTGGGATCAAGCTGGGAGGTCCTATCCCATTCAGCCAAGATGAGGAACCTGTCTAGCCTAGCGAAGCTCTCTATCTCACGACGATTCAACCATGTAAACCTCTGACCCGAGAGAGGATAATTGGACCAGATCATAGGCTCCAACTTTCTTCAGGATAATTGGACCTTACTAGCTGCATGAAAATTTGATCCGGAAGCTAAAGAGCTGTCATCCTATAAAGTATTGCAAGTTGAACCCATCATATATTATCTGTGCTCATGCAGACTTATTACAACTAGGGAGCTTGAACTATAATGGAATTATAACATCCCAACCTCACACGTAAGATGTTGTCTGCTTTGTCCGAAGGTACACGGTTTTAAAACATGTCTTACATGTTAAGGAGAAGTTATATATATAGCTCATAAACTTTTTCACCCCGGACGATATGGGACTAATTCTTGGACTTGTACACCTAGTCTCACCTTAACTCCCCTCATCCATCTTGGATCTTGGTCATCACAACAATACTTGATAACATCTCCCCCTCCAACCCCACTAACCATTATGGGGGGGGGGGGGGGGGGGGGGTTGGTTTCAAATTCCTGATGATTTCCCATCGTTTCGATACAAATCAATTTCCATATCCGATTCCCATGGGAGGAAAACCTATCAACCAAACGCTCCATCTTTTCTATCACTCGAGGGTTTTTGCCCAGTTCCCATTCCCAAGTGACAAAAACCCACCAACCAAATACAACTAGGGGTGTGCATCAGTTCGAAACCGACCTATTTAGGCAAAACCCTAGTCGATCCAACCTTGGTCGGTTTTGAGGATTTTCAATCCGATCTAAACCGAACTAAGATTGGAATCTAATCCAATCCAATCCAATTAAAGTCGGTTTGGATTGGATTGGA
The DNA here is from genome assembly GCA_947650365.1 of Chamaelirium japonicum. Classification (NCBI taxonomy): domain Eukaryota; kingdom Viridiplantae; phylum Streptophyta; class Magnoliopsida; order Liliales; family Melanthiaceae; genus Chamaelirium; species Chamaelirium japonicum. Next base: position 43,712,058 of record OX393551.1, on the reverse strand, counting down.
TGATCGGTTTAGGCTTTGGACCATATTCTTATTTGGCTCTTCCCCCCTTCTATTAGGACCTGATTCAAACTTAAGAAATAATAATTATTATCAAATCATTAGGCCTAAATAAGATTTTTAACTGATTTTGAGTCATCCTACAATATTGCAATGGTTGATGGTAGCAAGGGTATATGAGGGCATACAATATACTTAATAAAGTATTATATGTATATACATATGTCGGTTCGGTTCGGTTTAGGTCGATTTTGAATTTACAAATCCGTCAACCGATCCAATCATGTCGGTTTTTTTAAAACCCAATCCGATCCGATTCATTGAGTGTGTCAAAACCGATCAAAATTTGTTTAGTTTGGTTTGGTCGGTTTGATCGGTTTGGTTTTGATCCTGCACACCCCTAAATACAACCCGATCGTGTCCACGGTCTCGGTTTGTTGAATCAGACCTTTGCTAGCATGTTAAAAATGAGAAAGGCCTTGGCCATGAGACATCCAAATTCCTATTGAGGACCGTGTGATGATTGCGCAACAACAAACCTATTTAATCGAATGATTGTACCATCAAAATCTATATATTAATAAGGGACAATACTCATGTGGAGTAGCCACCATCACGGCCATTATTCTCGTCTCTCCTCCACCTCCACCACCACCACCACCCTATCGTCTTTGGTTCTTCACCACCATTATTGAGCCCTGATCAATCCAGCAAACTAGACGTACATTTCCTTGAGAAAATGTTGCTAATGTCAAAATATTCAGCTTTGGTCCTTATGTAAGATACAGAGAATAATGATCTCATGTTATTTGTTGGGAACTTACTAACCAAATAGCAAGTACATTCTGATATCAAGCAATGATACTACTTGAAGGTACCTTACGATCTTTATTTGTTCCTTGTTTACTCATTCAACTTAACTTTCACATAGTGGTCCTGGGTTTCTGATCTCCCCATCTTGGCCTCTCCGGACGCCGCCGGCGGTGCCGGGGAGGCCAAGGAATCGGATCGCGAGGCCTCGGGGGGGACGGATCTAGCCCTTTCTTTCCTCCTTTGTGAAGAGGGAGCTGGACCCCATCAGAGCGACGATTTTGTGTCGATTTCATGCGGCGCGGCACTCTCCTATATGTATCGGCACCAACGGCTCTCGGCTCGTGGGATCGAGGAGGTGCGGAGTGGTGTTTTGGACCTGGCCGGAGTATGTCGTGGGTGTTCCAGACCCTCCTTAGCTCGGTGTTGATTCCTTGATGGGTTCGAGGCGACGGCATCCGAGTTTCATGGCAGATCGAGGAGGTGCGGCTTCTTACCTTTCTCCTCCGGCGATGATGGTGGAGATGGATCCGGTGCGTGGTCCAATATTTTGGGTTGTTTTTGTTGGCTTCCTTTTGGTTTTGGGCGCCTGTTTGCCCTTTCTTTTTGTGGGTATGTCTAGACGCCGGGGTCCGACGATTGGTGTGAGTGCCGGTGTGGGGTATATCCCGCCATAGATGGTGGTTTTTGTGGGGATGAGTTCCTCTTCTGGTTCGTCGCCGTGAGGCGGTTTATTTGTGTCCAGGCCATCGGGGCCTTTCTCTGCTCGCCGAAGTGACGACTCTCTGTGCTTGCACCAGGCTGTGGTGCCTCCTGAGATCTATTGTGATCTCCCTTCAAAGTACCAAAAAAAAAACTTAACTTTCACATTTGATAAATTATACTTTTGTCACTTACCACTTTCATACTGGGTTTGGTTGCTTGTAGTTAGAACTACTATATAGTTCCAACTATTGTTGTTTGGTTTGCTGGTAGTTGGCTCTGGTGTAGTAAAATGTATTTGTAAATCTAGTGTTATTAGTCTTTTGGTGTAGTTTGATCCGGTCAACCATAAATACCAATTACTTTAGTTGTAAATCACACCTTTCTTTTTTGAAAGATAAAATCACATCTTTTTTTTTTTTGTACTTCCAACTATAACAAATTGGGCGTTTGGTGTAGTCAAAACTACATCAAACGCCCCTTTTGCTGTTCTTGAAAGTACAACAAAAAAAAGGTGTGATTTAACATTTTGCTCGATAGGTGTGGGACCATTTCGCGGCTAAGGGTGAGATTACTTTACATCCGAGGAGTCTGAAGGCTATGTGGAGTACTTGGCAGAGGAGGTGAATCTGAAAGGTGATCCGGCCACCATGGGACATTCTAGCGATGGCTATCATTTGGGTGATCTGGCTTGAGAGGAACAATCACATCTTCAACGGCAAAAGTACTGAGGTGGATCATCTTTGTAAATCGGTGTTCCCAATCTTCAGAACTTGGATTATTCCAAGAGTTTCAAAATTCAGGATGGAGGCTACTACCTTTTTTAACATGATTAGTTCTTAATTTTATACTATAACTGGTTGGGGGCTGCCTAACCGTCCCTCCTTTTCGGAGGGGTTCTCAAAAAAAAAAAAAACTACATTAGTTGATGACATCGTAACAAACCAAACAAGTGTAAAATGCAAGTTGTAGTTCCAACTACAATGTTTGCAAACACGCCAACCAAACGCAGTCTAAAGTAAAAGGTTGACTCTTATATTTATAAAATTGATAGAGCACAATTATCGCAACATTTGATAGTTAGAAGACTAATTAATCGATAAAATGTTATGCAGCTGAACACAAAATGAAAATATTATTTCAAAAGATGATATATATCATGAATGTAGAATCATAGAAGTTTCTTTATTTAGTTGCATTTTCATAATCAACTCTTGCAACCCCCTGGGCCACCAAAGAAGAACCCATAGCCTGAATACGACCCCACCTTATAACAATCGGGCGAGGTTGTATGTATATATTTTTGATTTGGTTCAATATGTCTAAACATATTATCCTGATTGGCAACTTGAATTTCCTTGAAGAAGCACGCTTTTCCAAAACCTTCATCTGGAAAATGACCACTTCCCATTGGAGGACCCTCTCTATGTGGAGGGTAAGAGATATATCCACCAAAATCAACCCTGGTCGCATATTTGCTTAATCCGATAAAAAGTTCGCTTGGCCAATATCCTATGGGCACTTTCTCCCGTCCAAAAGAAGTAAGCCACCAGTCATTAGTTTTAGGATCCTGCCGTAAATATGACCAATTTTCTAAAATTAATGATATAAAGAAAAAACTTCTATAATATTTATTTAATTCTTAAGAAAGATTAGGCATAATCTACAAGAAATTTCATCTAATGATTTGCAGTTAAATAATGATATTTAATATAAAGAACTTCAAAGATATTTGTAGATGACAAGATTCGATTTCTTTCTAAAGATACTCGCTAGATTTTGATGTCATTTGTTCTTAGAAAAGGGATGGCAATATATATAATACCTAAAATATAACTTGGAAAGAAAAATATTTGTTTGCCAAATTGAAACTCATTAATGTTAATGAGTACAAGAGTCCAAGAGTAAGGTTAGAGAGATTTAAGGACATTGGACATGGATGCATTCTTATATGTAGGGATGCCTAATACTACCAAATATGTAGCAACTTAGCAAGGCTCGAGAATGAAACTATAGATGTAATAAAGGGTTTTAACAAATCAACCCCTAGAATCTTCTCTATTTATATATAAACCCCTGTAAAGTTAATATTTATATATAAACCCCTTAAATCATCAACTATTTATATATTGACCCCTACAGTTGTTAGTTGGTATCCAAAATGAGGGAATATTTTCAAAATATTCCTTCGTTCGTTTGTTATTCCATTAATCTAAAAGGGAAATAACCGATTCACCCATGGTTTTAATTATTTAAATTGACATATCTTTATTGAACATGGAGTTGACCCAAAACAAACACAGACATAACTTTTTTTTTTTTTTGAGAACCCCTCCTGACGGAGGGAGGGTTTGGCGGACCCCAACCAGAAACCATTAATCACTCAAGATAAAAGTCTGTTACAAAAAATGGCAGCCTCCGCCCCAAGCTTATCCCTCCAAGGCGCTATCCAAGCGCGGAAGAAAGAGATCACCGAAATCCGCAGCTTATCCTGCCCTGCCGGCTTACCAGAGAAAATTCTGCTATTCCGCTCGAGCCAAATAACCCAGAGTATCGCCATGGCCAAAACGTCCCATGGCTTCCGAATCACCACCGGAATTCTCCTCCTCCTCCAAGAAGTCCAGAGCCCTCTAAGGGACCGGGGATGCGAAGAAAGACCTGACATGCTCTCGAAATGATCCCACAGAACCCTCGCGAAAGGGCACCCAAGCAGCAGGTGCGATGTAGTCTCCTCCTCCGAGGCGCAGAATGTGCAAGAAGCATCTGTTGTCTGTGGGTGGTGACGCCTAATCAGATTGGCCTTCGTCAGAATCTTATTCCTCGAAGCCAACAAGGAAAAAATCTGAATCTTTGAGGGAGCCTTGGACTTCCATATAGCCTTAGACGGACCGTGCCTCTGCACCCGTGGAAGGAGATGATCGTAGAAGGATCTAACCGAGAAAAGTCCTGAGGAATTGCAGCTCCAACGAACCTCATCCTTGACCGGTCGGAACGAGGCCGCCTGGAGAATCAGATGGTGGTCCCGAAGCTCACGCTGACCGTCATGGTCTAAGGGAGAAGCGAACCTCAAGCGCCATTCAATAGACCCTCGCCTCCTACTAGCCTGGGACCGGACTGAAGCTCCTTTGTTCCGGACCATCGCGAAAAGAGCTGGGAAGAGATGCTCCAGAGGTCTGTCCCCCAGCCAAGTATCCCTCCAGAATCTAATATCTCTCCCATCACCTAGCACCAGAGTAGTGGCCTCCCTGTACAGATCCTTGACCTTGAGAATGCCCCGCCAGAAATGGGATATCCGGCCTGATAGTCGACCCCGCGCCTGCAGAGGGGAGAACCGCCTAAAGTACTTAGCCAATATGACATCTCTCCAGGAACCCCCAGTTCCCTGCTGCAATCTCTACCACCATTTTCCCAGCATGGAAATATTAAATCTACGAAGATTCAGAACTCCCAGACCACCCATCTTCTTTGGGAGGCAAACCTGATCCCACCTCATGAGGTTGTAGCCTCCTGCAGCATCGACCCCATGCCAAAGGAAGGATCTCCGAATCTTGTCAATCCGGTCAATTACCCACGAAGGCAGGTAGTAGAAAGAAAGATAATAGCAGGGGATAGAAGAAAGGACTGAGTTCACTAGCACCAGCCTGCCACCCGAAGAAAGAAATCTTACTTTCCAGCCCTCAAGCCTCCTCTCTATCTTGAGAATTAGCTGCTCCCAATCCTCCCTCCTCAGAGCTCTGTCGCTGATAGGCAGACCTAGATATTTCATAGGTAGGGAGGCTACCTTACAGTTGAGAAGTCTAGCAAGCCCACCATTTGCATCTCCTAAGCCAATATAGTAAAGACTACTCTTCTGGAAGTTGATCTTCAGGCCTGAGGTCAACTCCAGACCGTAAAGAAGAATTTTGAGGGAGACCATCTGGAAGGGGCACGCCACTGTGAATAAGAGGGAGTCATCAGCATAGTGAAGATTAGACGTAGTCCAACCATGACCGCCCACCCCCCTAACCAGGCCCTCGGCATTCGCCTTCCGGACTGCGGCATCAAAGGCGTCCACAACCAAAATGAACAAATAGGGGGATAGCGGGCATCCCTGCTTCAACCCCTTGTACACCTTGAAGTCCCTGCCTTGCTCCCCATTTATCAAACAAGATAATTTCGAGGAACTCAAAATCTCTCTAATCCAGCTCAGCCACCCACTAGAGAATCCTTTAGCCCTCATAAGGTCCAGCAGGAAGTCCCATCTGACTTGATCAAAAGCCCTCTCGAAATCGATCTTCAGCAAAACTCCTTCCTCTCCAGATTCCCGAAGGTGAAAAATCACCTCATGCGCCGCTGCTACACTGTCCAATATAAGACGCCCCTTGATGAAAGCGGTCTGGGAGGGGGAGACAAGCAGGGATATGTTGTCCGCCAGCCTATTGGCGAGGACCTTCGAAATAATCTTGTACAGATAATTTGAGAGGGAGATCGGTCTATAATCCCGAATAGATTCTGCAGAAGATTTCTTAGGAAGGAGAATTATCCACGAGTGGTTCAAACAATGAAGACGCACCTTCCCGGAGAAGAAGTCCCGCAATAGCCGGCAGAGATCGTTGGCCAGCATGTCCCAGTACTCCTGATAGAAGGACATAGGGAATCCATCCGGCCCCGGGGCTCCATCTCCCTTGGACTGAAATACCGCCCTCCGAAATTCGTCGTCAGAAAAATCTGCATCGATGCTGGAGCCGGACGGCAGCCTCGGGAAGTCCACACCTTCCCAGTCGAAAGAAATACCCGTGGGAGCATCCGACTCCAAGAAAGAAGACTTGAAATAGGAGGTGGAAGCCCCTAAGATGTCCACCGTGGTCGAAAGCTCTTTATCCTCGTGCCTCAGAGAGGTCAGAAAATTCTTCCTCCTCCTGGCGTTAGCGACTCTGTGGAAGTAGGATGTGTTTGCATCCCCCAACTTCACCCATTGCTCCTTCGAGCGCTGCCGCCACATCTCCTCTTCCTTCCTCAAAACCAACACAAGGCTCTCGTTAAGTTCCTTCAGCCTGACCGACTCCGGAGGTGAAAGGGTGGCCGACTCCCCCTTCACCTCTAGAGCCTGAATCTCCGCCAAGATGGAAGCCTTCTGCGTAAGAACATTCCCGAAATGGCTCTTGCTCCAGTATTGCAACTTCTTCTTAACGTACCTGAGTTTCCTCACCATGTTCAAGGCCAAGTTTTCCGTTTGGCCTGCTTCAGACCACCAGTCCGCCAGCATGCTTTTGAATCCGTCCTCCATCGACCAAATTGACTCGAACCTGAATGGAGGCCGGACCGGAGCTATCGAGTCGGTCGCCAGGAGGATTGGAGCGTGATCGGAGACGCAGGATGCCAGACCAGTCTGAATCGAACCTGGAAACTGCACATCCCACTCCGACGAGATCAAAAATCTATCCAACCTAGCCAAGATGGGATCCTCCCGCTTGTTGCTCCATGTGAAGGTTCGCCCGGTCAGCGGCAAGTCTACCAGCTCCTGGTGCCTTATGAAAAGGGAGAAAGCCCTCATAGCTGAGGTGTCTCCACCACTGCGAAGTCGCTCCCCCGCACCTCGAGTGACATTGAAATCCCCCGCTAAGACCCATGGTCCTTGAAAATTGGTCCTGAGCAAGGACAACTCCGTCCAAAAATCATCTCCCCTACTGTGGTCCATGGGACCATAAACCGAGGACAGCATCCACTCCAAGCCATCCAGTCTATTCTGTAACACCAGCGACAGTGAGAAGACTCCAACATTCGTGCTCTTCAAAAGGAAAAGGTCATCGCTGTAGCCTATCAGAATGCCTCCTGACGCGCCTGTAGCATCCTTAGCTTCCCACTTAGCAATCTTCCTAGTGCTGAGCGAACGAAAAAAATGGCTCGTCGGGTTCTCCCGCTTCGATTCCTGGATACAAATGATGTCCACCTCATGGATGGACGCAAAAGAACTAGCCGCTCTCCTCTTCTCAGACTTCCCCAAGCCCCTGACATTCCACGAAAGAATCTTCATGTAAACAAGAACACTCCACACCAACCACAACCACACAAGGACTCGCCCGCTCAGGAGTCCAACTTTGCCCTCTTCTCCTCTAGAGCCCTGATAGAGTCAAGAAAAAATCTCACACTATCTAACTCAGGAGTAGTGATAAACCCACACTTTCTAGCTATGTCCAGAATTACATCATCCTTCAAAAAAGACAGGGGGAGGGACACAGAAGGATCAGCTTGGTCCATGTCTAGAAGACGCATCTTGGACCGAACAAGAGCCTGCGCCAGCCGAGGGTCGTCCGAAGAGCGCTGCAAAATCTGCCGGAAGCTCCTCCTCGCCGACTGAAGATGGGGTACTCCCGCCGAGTCCAACGAAGACTGGTTCACATCCTGCACAGCTACGGACCTCTGCATCCCGTCCCCCTGACCTGTCACATCCCTACTGTCGACATCGAGGTCCGGCAAATGAGGAATCCCCAAGATGGGACTATCCACATTAAAAGAAGCACCAACAACATGAGGGGACGTCAAAGGAGGGCCCCCCTCCTCCTCCAACCCCACATGGTCTCCTTCATGCAGAACAGCAGTAGGGGGTACGTGCGCTTCCTCAAACGAAAAAATGCCGACATTATGAAAAGTGCCCAGCTCTCGATTATAATCCATACCTGCGTCCTGGGAGAATTGCTGCAGGGAAGGCGTACCTGGCTCCTGGCTAATGCTCGCCCCACCTCCCGCCGGACCCATCCCTGCAGATGGAGGCCTGGTGGACGGCTGCCGGAATCGAGTGGGCTGCGGCGAGACCACCGGCGGACCGAATCCCGGAGGAATCACCGGCTCTCCAGAGGGCATACGGTCCCCGAAGCCATGATCCAGAGGAGGCAGGTGCCCAACAGGGGGAGGAGGGAGCGAAGTGCAGTCCCCTAGCAACTAGGTGGATAGCTGGACCCTGAAGACTCCGCATCCATGGGCAAACTGGATCGAAGGGGGGATAAGGATCGGCTCGTAACAGAGCATGGTCGCCTGGCAGAATCGGCGATGAGAGATTGAGGGGAACACGTTATGGCACTCGCGCACCTCGCCGTAGGGGCTGAGTAGCGTCCGCAGTGAGCCTTCCCCCTAGGCGTCAAAAGGGAGCCCGAAAATTATGACCCGCAAAGCTGTCCTCCGCCGCCGCGAGACCGCCCCGGACATCTCCTCCCAAGGTCGAAAGGAGACGAAAACTGCTCCCAGATCCCTCACCCCCCGACCTACCTCGATCTCCAGAAATTGCCGGAATGGGAATTCCACAAGGAACTCGCCATTCCCAATTTCCTGGGCAGGCCACTCCCACGACCCCTGCCACGCATGCCTGAGGTGACCGAAAAGCTCCGCCACCGTCACCGCCTTCCGGAAGACCCGGCAGACCCCTGAACGATCCAGAATCTCCATCATCTCCCCCCTCCGAGGTTCCACCGGCAGCTCCCTGGATGATCCCGAGCCCGCCGCCGAGGAACCAGTCGAGCCAGACGAACGGGCCATCCCGCACCGGTGTGAGGTGTGACCGACCTTCCCACAGGCGAAGCAGACAAGCGGGTACGACAGGCAGCGACAACGTGGTCGCGCTCTCCACACCGATGACAACGACGGACCTGAGAAAGACGCCCTCCTCGAAAGGATCTAGAAGATCGCCCGGCCGGAACCCTAGACCCCCCCGAATCGCTCGCAGCCCCCGGAGACCAAGCCGGGCGGCGCACTACATCCGCGAAGGAGACTCTCTGCGGGGGTGTTGCTATAGATGGTGGTTTTGAAACGCCCCCGGGACGCCTATCCCGGGAACGACGTTCCGCCTCCACCCCTCCAGAAACCCTCCCCCCGAGAGCCCTACCTCCTGAACGAGATGCACCTCAGGAACGCGCTGAAGACTTAGAGCTGCTATGGGATTCGGGCATGGGGGACTTCCCCCTAGATCTCACCCGGATCTCCCTGGTCTTCGAGGAGCCTCGGGATCGCCCTCTCGCCATCCGCCTCCGGTTTTTTCCTTCGATCGCGGGAACTGAACCAAAGAGGGCGGGTGGGGGTCTCGACCTCGGTGTGGGGTTGGTGGCTCCCAGGTGGATCGGCGACAGTTGGAGCAGGAGGGGACGTGGAAGCGGCGCTAGGTTGTGACGGATCGACGCCGGTGAGGGCTGAACCACGTCAGGCAGCGCGGGGGAGGCCGGATGGGCGTTGATCGGAGCCGGGCTGCTCGAAGCGACTTCGTGTGGCGCGGATCGGGGTTTGGGAGGTCCAGATCGGGGCCGGGAATGACCGGGGTGGCTGGCGGGGTTGGGTAGTGGCTGGGATGCGATCGGATCGCAACGACGGTGCGGCAGCGACCCGCTCAGGGCAGATCGGCCCCCGGGCAGCGCGGATCAAGGCCGGATGACGTCGGGGCGGGCATCCTCTTCATGCCGACGGGCCGGCTTCAGTCCGACGACGCCGTTCGGAGCGGAGTGCAATTCTCCTCACGTGTAGAACTTGACTTCGATGGTCACAGACATAACTCGAATCTAACTTGGACCTAATCCGAAGAGTTCTCACATTTGAGGGGTATTTACAGGATTTAGGTAAAATATTAAGGTTGAAATCAAAAATATTCTCTCGTTTTGGATGTCAGCTAACTACAGGGGTCAATATGTTATGTTTGAATGAATTGAGGGGTTTATATGTAAATATCATTTTTATAGAGGTTTATATGTAAATAGAGAAGATTGTAGGGGTTTATTTGTAAAAAACCCTATAATAAAACAAAGGTCAAAACGAATTTGAGCTCCATGGTAGATCTCATCCAGAAGTGATAATGATTGAAAATTAGGCTAATGGCTTCTAAGTTAGTATCTACCAAGAAGCTAGTTATATATTTTAAAGACCAAGTATAAAGTAATAGAAGATATGAGGAAAAAATTTGGAAGATTTAATGCTAGACCTTGAAGTGGACCTCAGATTCAAAAGCCTATAATTAGGAAGAAAAATTTCATTCTGTGTCTTTTGAAAGTGGGCCAAATGGCACATGTTTAGGTTGTGTCCTAGATGAAGTAGAGAGTGACATGTAAAGATAGTAAGATGATACAACACGAAGATAAGACCACGATGCATAGAGAAGTTTTCATGGATTTGTACACTATGATGAAGAAGATATGAGCCCATGGATGGGGTGGACGAATCTAGATGAAGATATGCAGCACCCTCTAAGAGTTTAAGGGTTGAAGAATAGAGATTGAAACTGACATGTTCTATTAAGTGGATTCCTATTAGGTGTACAAGAAGTCAGGCCTAGACTCTTGATTGTATTTGCTACTAGTGCATTACGAATACTCTTAGACGATACCGGATGAGCAATCTTATACCGAATCGTTCCGACCAAGTGGGCCAACAAAGATCAATTACACGAGACGATTTTGTGATGAATCGATGTGGAATAAGCAATCCAATACAAAATAGAGAAATAGAAAAGAAAGAAAGAAACAACCACAAAGCAATCACAGAGAGAGATAGTTGAGAGATTTACGTGGAAAACCTTTGCGGAAAAAACCATGGGCGAAGATGATCGGACGATTTACTATCACAGAGAATTAAATGGATCGAGTTACAAGTAACATCCAACTCTAACGTGATGAACTTCCTTCACCGAGAGCACCTCCTTCTCCAAACCCTCTTCAAACCTCCCTCAAACTTTTCTCTTCGATGCAATATCATCCCCAAAACCCAAAACCCCTTTATATACAAAGGGAAGGGAATATGTTACATAAGCATAATCTCGAGATTCTCCACAAAATAGCCCAATCTGGAAAGTCAAATCGTGCTTGACTAGGGCTGACCCGTGTCTGTTAGATACAATCGTGCGCACGACCTGGAAAGTCATGTGCACGACCGCCTGTAGGCGGGACTCATCATTTTGCTGCAGAACGTGTCAACAATCTCGGGCTCCAGGTCGTGCGCACGATCATCTGGGGACAGAAACTCGCCCTTTTTCCAAGGATGCGTCAAGAATATCGGAGGCCGGATCATGCGCACGAATTTTCCAAGTCGTGCACACGACTGCTACAGTCGAGTTGTTGAGCCATAATCAATAATCTCCACCTTGGCGAGAAGTCTAAATCAAAAATCTGATCATCGTCTCCACCTGCACCCTAACGGTGAACAAAGATACCTTCTTGGCATCCCAAAACATGTCCCGAAGACGCTCCCAAAGCACCGTAAAGGTACAAAACTCCTCAAATCATCTTGATCAAGCTCAGGCAATGCCTGAACTTAGTCAGTGAAGTCGGCTTCGTCAAATGTCGGCATGATTATCATGCGTGAAAAGTTTAGTCAAAGAAACATCCTTCTTCTTGATATGCTGTCGAACAAAATGATAATGGATATCAATATGCTTTGTCCGTGAGTGATGGACCTAATCGTGCGTTTTTCGCTAAATAGATAGCACTCTGGTTGTCAAAAAATATCTTCATACTAAGCTGCGAAAGACCGAACTCACCCACAATGTCTCGGAGCAAAATCGCCTCATTGACGTCTTCTGTAATGGCCATATATTCAGCCTCTGTCGTCGACAGGGCAACCATATCCTATACGAAGGCCTTCCAACTCATCGAACTATCTACCAGCATGAACAAATAACCTGTCATAGATCGACGTCTATCCAGGTCATTGACATAATCTATATCAACATATCCCACTGTATCTCTGACTGACTCGCCATCCCACTAAAAGAGTAGCCCCAAGTCTAGTATACCCTGAAGGTACCGTAACATCCACTTCACAGTCTGCCAATGCTATTTCCCTGGATCGATCATGTAACGACTGACCATACTGTCCGCCTATGCAATATCTAAACGAGTACACACCATGACATATATCAAACTGCCGACTGTGCTTGTATATGACACACGCGCCGTGTAAATATGCTCATCATCAGTGCTTGAATACTATCTTGCCAATAGTCAGAAGTGTACAGTAAGGGAGATGCTAACTGACTTAGCATCACCCATCCCATAACGAGAAACCACTTTCTGAAGATAGCTCCTCTACGTCAAATGAATTATACCACGCTTTCAATCCCTATGAATCTCTATCCCAATGATTTTCTTCGTACCGTCCAAGTCCTTCATCTTAAATTCATCACTCAATTGAGATTTCAGAACTTCGATATCTGATATGCTTTTTGCAGCAATAAGCATATCATCTATATATAAAAGAAGAAATATAAAAGAATCATCATGGAGCTTCCTGAAGTAGGCGTAGTGATTATACTTGCTTCTAACGTACCCATTATCCCCCATGAAAGTGTCGAATCTCTTATATCACTGTCTTGGTGACTACTTGAGGCTGTACAAGAACCTTCTCAATCAGTATACATGATCTTCCTTACCTTTCATCACAAATCCCTAAGGTTGCTGCATGTAGATAAACTCCTCCAACTCGCCATGCAAGAAAGCTGTCTTCAAATCTAGTTGCTCTAACTTGAGATCAAATAACACCATCATAGCCAACAAAAGGCGAATAGAGGTGTACTATACCATAGGAGAAAATATCTTGTTGTAGTTGATGCCTTCTTTCTATGAATAGGATTTAGCTACCAATTATGTTTTATACCGAATACCGCCTGGAGCCTCCTCTTTCTTCTTGTAAACCTACTTGCAGCTGATTACTTTCTGCCCTCTAAGTCTCATACCAAGCTCCCAAGTCTGATTCTTGGGAAAAGACTTAATCTCTTCACCTATGACCGTGCCCCACTTAATATAATCTCTGTCCTGGACTACTTTTCGAAAAGTGGTCCATCAGCAAGAGTTAGTGTATAAGTAACTAACTTTTCATACCCATATCTAATTGGAGCTCTGATTGTCCGCTTCTGCCTATCGGCTGCAATGGACTACTGTACTAGAACCTGAACTATCTCCTCTGGAGTAGTCACCTCTGTCAGAGTAGTCTGCTCTACCTCTGTAGAAACTGTAGGAGCCTATAGCTCCACTTGCAACTGATCACCGTGACTTTCACCCTCAAGATCAATCTCTAACCTCGGCTTGCTGGAAGGGTGCAGCTGAGTCTTATCGAAAATCATATCTCTACTAGTAATAAAGCTACGCGATTACGAACACTAGAATTTGAACCCTTTAACTTCGGAAGCATACCCCAGGTATATACCATTCTTTGTACGCGGATCCAACTTGCTATATTTGATGTGATAATAAGCCAGACATCCAAACACTCACAAGATTAAGTAATTAATCTGCTAGTTTACCTGACCAAACCTCCTTCGGTATCTTCAAAGTAATTGTCGTAGCTGGTGACCAGTTCATGAAATAGCATGTAATGTTCACGGCCTCTGTTCAAAACTCTTTACCTAAGTCGGACTCAGAGAGCATGTAGTGTGCTTGCTCCAGTAAAGTCCGGTTCATATTCTTTATGGAACCATTCTGCTAAGGTGTCTTTCTGACCGTGAAGTGTCTGGCAATGCCTTATTCTTTATAGTAGTATTGGAATTTCTTTGATGTAAATTCTCCCCCATGGTCACTGTGGAGACACTTTAACTTCTTACCAGTTTGTTTCTCTATTAAAGTCTTCCATCTTCGAAACGTCTCGAATACCTGATCTTTGTTCTTCAATATGTAAACCTAGACCTTTTTGGAATAGTTATCCATAAAAGAGATGAAGAACCTAGATCCTCCTATAGAAGTAACTCTGGAAGGACCATAGACATCTACATGGATATAATCTAACGCCCCCTTCGTGCGATGAATTATCGTACCAAACTTGATCTGGTGTTTCGTCCTAAATATACAGTGCTCGCAAAAGTCAAGTTAATTTAACATTCTTCACATCTGAGAGTAATTCCCGTTTGGTCAATTCGAAAAGGCCTCTCTTGCTCATATAACCTAGTCACTTATGCCATAATTATGACAAGATTGTCTCCCGATCTTTTATCGAAGTAGAAAGTACTATACGTCCTGTAACAATGCTCCCAGAAAGAATATAGAGGCTCTCGATCTTGTCACCCTCATAACGGTCATAATCCCTCGAGATACCTTGAGTACTCCACCTTGAGCGGTGAACTTGCATCCCAATGAATCCAGAGTACTAAAAGAGATAAGATTCTTCTTTAAATCTGGAATGTGCCGAACATCGGTCAAAGTCCTAACAATGCTATTATGTATATGGATTTTGATTTCTCTCTTCCCAATGGTTTTGCATGCAAAATCATTCCCTATTAAGACCGAACCACCATTCACCTTCTAATAGGAGGAGAAGCAATACCGATTGGGACACATATAGTAGGAGCAATCATAATCTAGGATCTATTGATTAATCAGATCCCCTTAAACTATAATCGATAAAACTACATTATCTGACAAATTCTCCGCTACGTGGGTCTCGTCAGACGACGCCTCAGGATATGCACTCTTCCTAAACGTACTCTCCTTTGCTTATAGCTTTGGGTAGTAAGACATGATATGACCTTTCTTGTGATAGTAATAGCACTCCACGTCTTTCCTTGGTCTAGACTTAGTTCTAGACTTTCTCTTGGAAGAGCTCTTGTTCTTTGATCTTTCTCTCTCCACAAACAAGCCAGAACTCTTTGTCTGTGACTCCGTAACTGAAAACTTCTTCCTGGCATCACTGAATAGAAGAGTTGTTGTGACTTCTTCCAATTCAATGGTCTACTTCCCATAGAGCATCGTTGTAACGAGGTGCTCATAGCGCTCAGGTAAAGATGAGAGAAGGATAAGGGCTTTGTCTTCCACTTTGATGTCTAATTCGTGATTCAATAATTCAGATGTGATTTAATTGAATTCATTAAGGTGCTGGTGGATGGAAGCACCTTCCTTCATGCAAAACTTGTAAAATTGCTGCTTCAAGAATAACCAACGTATAAGAGACTTTGTCATATGCCAGCTTTCAAGTTTCGTCCAGATCATTATTGCTGAACTTTCATACATGATGAGAAACTTGATCTCCTTCCCCAGATAAGATCGGATTGAGCTATATGCATGAAGATTAAACTCTTTCCAATCCTCCTTTGACATATCTATAGGCTTCATCTTCAAACAATATAGAGCTTTGTGAAGACCTTGTTGAATCAACAGATCTCTAATGCTAACTTGTCATAAGGCAAAATTAGTCTTCCCATCAAATTTCTCTACGTCGATCTTGAGATTCGACACCTTTGAATAGTTAGTTGCCATGACAATTGATCAAGAACAATGAACCAAGCTTTGATATCAATTTATTGTGGATCCTCCTAGATGATACCGGATGAGCAATCCGATACCGAATCATTCTGATCACGTGGGCCTATGAAGATCAATTGCATAAGATGATTCTCCGATGAATCGATGTTGAACAAACAATCTAACATAAAACAAAGAAATAACAAAGAAAGAAAGAAACAACCACAAAATAATCATAAAGAGAGAGTTGAGAGATTTACGTGAAAACCTTTGCGAAAAAGACCGTGGGAGAAGACGATCGGACGATCCACTATCATGAAGAACGAAACGGAGTTACAAGCAACGCCCAACTTCAACGAGATGAACTTTCTACGCCGAGAGCATCTCCTTCTTCTCCAAACCCTCCCCAAGCCTCCCTTAAAGTTTCTTTTTCAATGCAATATCATCCCCAAAACCCTATACCCCTTTTATATACCAAGGGAATAGGTTACATAAGCATCATCTCGAGATTTCCCTCAAAATAGCCCAATATGGAAAGTAAAATCGTGCTTGACTAGGGTTGACCCATGCCTGTCAGACACAATCGTGTGCACGACCGCCTGTAGGCAAGACTCATCTTTCTGCTGAAGGATGCATCGACAATCTCGCTCCAGGTTATGCGCATGACCACCTGGGGACAGCCGCTCTCCCTTTTCCAAGGACGCGTTAAGAATATCGGAGGCCGGGTTGTGCTCATGACTTTTCCAAGTCGTGCGCACGACTGCTACTGTCGAGCCGTCGAACCATATCTCAAAACATTGGGCACATGCATTGCACGTGCAACAGTTGCTTATCTACGGAGCCTTTTACACGTACACAAATTAAAAATAGTCATTTAGTATTGGGTATGGACACATGAATAATGATAGGAGCATAAGGGCATATTGGTAATTTTTGTAGAGCCACAATTGGAAGTGTAAGAATGCAACACTTCCTTCCTTGGTTTTATTTTAATGACATAGGATCCAAATATGGGGTATATGTACATTATGTATATGTCAAACTATATTATCTACACAAGTTAGAGAGAATCGGGTTTCGGATGTCAAATATGAGTATTGAGGTATCCATACCCATACCCATACACATACCTGACAGTTAATCGGGTAGAGTTCCTATACCCATACCTTACCCAAGCTTTGTAAAAAGTATTAAGGTACCCATACCCATACCCATACCCATACCCATACTGATACCGATACCCATACCCAAAAGTTAATAGGGTAGAGTTCCTATACCTATACGTACCCTACCGGCGCGGGTAGAGTTCCTATACCCATACCCTACTCAAACCTTGTACAACCCATACCCATACCCATACTTGAAAGTTCATTTGTATCCATACTCGTACAGATATTTAGGTCGGGGTCGGGTCACAAGTTAGAGGGGAAATTGAGTTTCAGGTATGGGTATTGGGGTATTCATAGCCATACCCAAAAGTTAATGGGGTAGAGTTTCAATGCCCATACCTTACCCAAAAATTTCCCTAGGATTGAAAAGGATAAAATGGGGAACAAAATATAGGATGGAAGGAAGAAGAGAAGGGGAAAATAGGAAACAAAAAGTAGGATGGAAGGAGGAATGGTTTAGTGCGATTTATTCCCATAATAGCCCTTGGTTTTTTAAATGGATAAATAAGACTCAATTGATTAGTGGCAAAAGGTAATATTCTTGGATGGTATTTTTGTAGTGATAGAACTGGAAGGGCAAAAATGATATATTACGATCCTTCTCCTTGTGTTTGTTTTCATGACATATGATTCAAAATACTGGGTATGGATTAATGTATAAGGTGAAGGGTAAAATGGAAACTCATGCAAAAGGATGGAATGATGTAAAGGACCCAAAAGTACGGATTTATCTTGGGGGTATGAATAAATATATATAGGAGGCTTATATTCATACCCGAAGATATTTAAAGAAAAGGACAAAAAGAGAGATGGTAATTTCTTAGTGAGTTTTAGCTTATTGGAACAATCAATAGGCTTGTAAGCAATCTTCCCATGCATGCCAATAACCCAAGAATCATGTTTTATGATGGAAGAACGCTATATCTAGAGAATTGTATATGTTTCTATGATCAAAACATGAAAAAGACCCATTGGATTTTTGTTTTCTGTTGTGCTACAAATATAACTATCCCGTTATCATGTTAAGATTTTTGATAAAGAATCTATGCATAGAAAGAGTCCATCAATATTAAAAGGTTGAGCTGAACATATATGGCAAAGTTGATTGATATTCATATGAGGGGACACTATCGATATCATAAATCCTTTCTCACAAGAATTATTAAAGGAGAGCGGAATCACATAATTATTTATTTTCCTTGTACGATTAGAGTCCCTCATTGATTTTTTATTCTTCTGAAAATTGCATTTGATTTCAAGATAATAGATTACGGTATCTCTAAATTGATCGTGATCAGTTTGTTAATGTTGAGGAAGTCCACTGGTTAGTCCCACATTGGTAAAGAGGGCACCTAACACCCGCTTAATATATCCTCTGTGGACCTCCCCTTACAACCCGGGTTTTGAGGTGTAAGGGTATCTAACATGGTATCAGAGCTGGGTTCACTGTCTCCCTCTAGGTGCGGCCCCTTCCGATTGTGCCTCGCTCCGCGTGCTCCGCTTGAGGGGGGGTGTTGAGGAAGTCCACTGGTTAGTCCCACATTGGTAAAGCGGGCACCTAACACCCGCTTAATATACCCTCTGTGGACCTCCCCTTACAATCCGGGTTTTGAGGTGTGAGGATATCTAACAGTTAAAATGCACATATGGGTGCAGCTCAAAAACGTGCCAGTGCACTGGTGGTCTTCTATTAGTCGGATGGCAAGTGTGCTAGGTTTCCAACTTTATCTCGACACTTCGCAGCTGAAGAGCCAAGGGTTTGCACGATGTTGTGTTGAGATTTCGGTTGGGGACGATCTCCTTAGTGAAATTCCAGCGTTCAGAGCTAGTAAGGATGTCAGGCTCAAGCAACCTGCTGTCTATGAATGGGTCCCTCCTTGGTGCAAAAGGTGTAAAGTGTTTAGATATGTCGAGAGTGAATGCTCCAATCGTGAGGTTCATCATACAACCAAGGTTTAAAATCACGGTATCGGTCGGCCCCGAACCGGTATGTATCGGCCGGTACGTATCGCTACCGGCCGATACGGACCGATACCGGTTGAGAAAAAAAACCTGAAAAAAACCCAAAAAACCCAAAAAAAAAAAAAAACTTTAACCTGTCGGTACCGGTCCGTACCGGCCGTACTGATCGGTACCGGCTTGAACCGGCCGATACGGACCGGTACGTACCGGTACCGACCGATACGGGCCAGATATCGGGATCGGATGCAGTACATGTCTCGAATCGACCAAAACCGATATGTATCGGCCAATACGTACCGGTATCGGCCGAGATTTAAAACCCTGCATACAACTAGAGCAAATGGGGTGGTTGTTGAAGCTCCAACAGATATTGATGTTACTAATTAATGTTGCTACAAATGCTGATGCCACATGCTCTGATGCAACATATGGGGCTGATGTTGATGCAACATATGTAGAGATGCATGGTGGGGCTGATGTGGTGCAATATCAGCAAGCTGTGGCTTCAAGTTGGGATCAAGAGGGTGTTGGTGGTACTCTTGTGGGGGCTGATGCTGATTATAGACAGATTCTCTCAATATTTCAGCAATCAACAAGTCGGCCAACCAATGGTGGCGGGGGCCATGGCTCTCGCTTTACTGTCTTGCAAGGACTTGATGAGGATGGGG
The DNA here is from genome assembly GCA_947650365.1 of Chamaelirium japonicum. Classification (NCBI taxonomy): domain Eukaryota; kingdom Viridiplantae; phylum Streptophyta; class Magnoliopsida; order Liliales; family Melanthiaceae; genus Chamaelirium; species Chamaelirium japonicum. The sequence continues at coordinate 43,692,576 of OX393551.1, read as the reverse complement.
AAGTTTCTATCCTATTGAAGCAGAGTCATTGGCCATCTTGGAAGGACTCAAGCTTTGCTTGCATCTTAGGGTCAATAATATGGTAGTGGTGGCCGACAACCTCTCTATTATCGCTCTCCTGTTGGAGAAGGACACCTCCTCCTTGGAAAATCCATACAACAATTATGGAATGCATGAGACTATCCCAACTGTTTACTTTTTGTGAGCTGCGTCATGTGAGTAGAGACTGCAACCAGGCTTCTTAAAGTCTCATGCTCTTCATTGTAATTCAAATTTCTGTTTTTTTGAGTCCTCTGGGTGTATTTTCTCTCTCTTTGAAGAGATTCTCTGTAAGGATGTTGAAGATCATTAATGAGAAATGATTCCACCTGATCCGTTGCTCTCCCTCTTCTTTATCTGGATCTACTAGCTCTGGACAACCCGTTGGGATTGATACCCATTATCTGGATAGAGTGGCTAAGAGAAGTGGATTGGATAGTCTTTTCAATTGCGAAAAAAAAAATGATCTTGATGCTATACATGCTAATAATCCAATGGGTTGTGGGCAGGATGAGGTAGTAGTGTAGATTTCAGCTAGGGACTCAATGCCAAAATCATTTGTTGTTGTTGGGACTTGTGCGGGAATCTCAGCAAGGGATGGTGCTGATGTTGGTGCACCAGATGCGATCCTTGAAGAGGTGCTTGTACCTCGTGCTGATTCTCAGGAGGGCCTTGTTAGTTTAGAGGAGGGGTGTAAGAACCAAGGGGCTGATGCTATATCACAAGAGTATTATGAGGAAGGGAGCGAAGGCATCGATGAGGGAGAGGAAGAAGAGGCGGAAGAGCTGGCTTTTAATGATGGTGGGGAAGAAGAGGATGAAGAGGAGGAAGAAGATGATAGCAATATGGGAGTTTTCTTCGATAATAACTTTGTGAGGCAGTGAACCAAACAAAAAAAAAACTTTGTGAAGCAAGTGCAACTCAGTGACAAAGTTATAATCCATGATATCAATAAGAAGACCATGATTGTTTATGGGGATGAGGGTCCCGGAGACAATATCTATGTGTTAGCCGCAGAGGAAGCAAAATCTCTCAGTGAGATTGGAGTTAAGTATCGGAGTTGCCCCCCGGAGGTTCTCATGCATTGCATTCGGCTACACCTGGACCTCAGACTTTGCAGCGATGGCCAATGGCAAAGAGCGATCAAACAACTAGGAGTGGAAAGACAAGAGGAGATTTTTAGTGATATGATGCCTGCACATTGTGATGTTATTTTTTGGCTTAGATGGAGATGTGAGTGAGTGCCTTGTAAGATGCTCACCTGGTGAAGCATCTGATTGTGCTTGCTCTAAGTGTGAGAGCTGGGGTCTTAATGCTTGCCCACCCTGGGTATAGTCTTGTTATGTAATTTCTCCCCATTCCTTTGAAATTCTAATATAATTACTTGCCTTTAATATATATATATATATATATATATATATATATATATATATATATATATATATATATATATATATATATATATATATAAATAAAATTTATTTATCTACTTTATCATTAACAAATAGAATTTGAAGATAATCTTATGTGCATAGCACTAAAACAAAGTTTCAAAAAATGATAAATCATTGTAAAATACTATAGGAATACCGAATAAGATAACAAAGTTAGATAGAAGCAAATACCATATTATTTATAAGACGTAATATTTTGAATATAGAATCCTTCAAATACATTCTAAAACTTTTTGTGATTTCAAAAATGGCCCTTTTTTTGACAAATTTGATTGATAGAAACCAGCTCATGGATTGTTCATTTATATTGCTACAGATATTACGAACTTGAAAACAATTTAAATCTTGAAATGCCAAGTCTCTTTTACGTAGTGGGGTTGTCCAAGAGACTTCCCACCTAGAATTGTAGGTTCACTAAGAGCATCTCCAACGGCCTCCCTACCTCAAATTTAGATTTGGTTAGCCAAAAATGCCATGTCAGCATTTTTGCATTTTTGGTGAGTGGGTTTAGCTTCTACTCCAATGGTCTCTACCCACTCCCTACAATATAATAATTCCGAACAGTTTTGCTTTTGACTGGCTCAAGAGATTTAATCGAACAATTCATTTTCACTAAATTGGATGGTCTTTATTGCAGTAGACCTAATTTGTATCTGCTAGCGATTCTTGAGCGAGCCAACAAATCGAGCGAGCGTCGGAAGTGTTTTTTATATTTGGAGATACTTAGGCGAGGTCGTTGGAGGACTGGATGTTGGGTTTATCGCCAAATCAGTTGGAAAGATCACCTCAAGCAAGGCCTTTGGAAAAAAGATCACCTCAAGCAAGGCCTTTGGAAATGCTCTAAGAAGCCAATGTGAACACACACACACACACACACACACACACACACACACGCACACAAAATCCTTATTGTAATTATTGTGAGATGTTCGTATATGCGTGTGTAGGTGTGTAGAGAAATAGGTGTATAGAGGAGAAAGTAGAGGGTGTGTTTATATTCTGTAGACGGTTAGGCATTTTGTACCCTATTTACAGGCATTGAGAGTCCAAATATAATAGACTCTAAATTCTCCTAAAGTTATCATGGTATTAGAGCCACATTAACCCTAGTCGCCCTTTCCTCTCGCACGATCTCCTCTTGCCTTGCGATCTCCATCAGCTGACTGATTATATGCAGTGTCTCCTGCGATCTCGAGATCCCGTCATCAGGCCACCCCTTGCGATCAGCCCCCGCGATCATCAAGCTGCTCGATCTCCCCTCACGATCAGCACCCCCCTCGCGATCAGCAGCCCCCCCCCCCCCCCCCTTTCGCGATCTCCCCTCGCGATCCACAGCCCCCACTCACGTTCTCTCCCCTCACGATCCGCATCCCCTTGTCAGCTCGATGACCTCCTGCCAGCCCTTGCCGGGTCGATCCTCTTACCCTCTTGCCTTGTGTGGCTTCACCGGCCTCCCCCAGGCCACACCGACCCCTGCGTCCCTTGCTAACCGAACACGACGGCCACCTGCATGTCCTTTGCTCTCCTTGGCCCCCTACGCCCCTCATTGTTCTGCGCTCCTCGTCGGCTCTTTGCGCTCCTCGTCAATCCAATCGCCCCCCCCCCCCCCCCCCTACAAAGGGATCTTCTCCTCTCATTCGGGTCGATCTATTCCTCATCGGTCCTCTCGATCCACGCTCCGACCTCCTTTGCGTGAACGGTATCTTCCCTCGACACACTTTCCATTTTGCATCCTCTGATGGCTTCATTCAATGAAGCTCGTCTATTTGGGAGATGTCTTCTTGTGCACATCGAACTCCTCCTTTCTACTCAGACAGATTGGATTCCCTGGTCAGACTTGATCAGGAATGAGCTAGAGGGCCAATTCCTCTATCGCCATCTCTTCCACTCCGTGCTACCCTTCGAGGATATTGATGCACTCTTCATCCCAGGGACACCGGGTTCCTCTATGAAGAACATAGATGGGACTACAGCCGATGTCGCTGTTATATCCCTTGCTATTCCCTCTGCTGTAGACCTTCAGCGTGTGAAGACTCGTTGGCTATATGAGGATGGACATGTCAAGACGTATCTTGTTGCGTCCATGAGTGCTTCTCTACATAGTGGTCTGGTCTCTTTTTCGACCGCCTATGATATTTGGACACACAGGCTAAGATGATGCCTGCTACTACTGTTGCTACTGCAATCTTCCGGAGCGGCAAGATAAATAAGAAGAAGCAATCTTTCGAATCCAGCGAAGAAAAGTCCAGTGCTCATCTTCTAGAGCGCTAATGATTTCCCAGCAAGGCACTCAGTGCGAGCCTGGACCTCATGCTACTACACTAGAGCTTCAACTGTTCAGAGAACGCCTGAAAGTTCACTTCTGTTAGCTGGACTTGCACTTGCTTTTCAGCCCCTAGCCGGCCAGCTACTTTACCGTACTCCCTTCCCTCATCTTACAGATGTTATGGCCTTACTTCCCTTAGAGCAGTGTCGACTAGAGAGCATCGGAGCTGCACCAGCGCCTCCTTAGCCAACTCCCACTACCAGCCATGAGCAGGCTCTAACCACCGCACCTCATGCTTCTGCCCTAACACCATCTCCTTCGTTTATTCCGATGACTCGTTCTTTTGGTCATGGTGTGCCCACCTGCACTCACTGCCATAAAAAGGGTCACCATGTAGAGATATGCTAGGTACTCAACCCTGAGAAGTGCGCAGGACCTCATGGTCAGGGTCGAATTATTAGTGGCCCTCCTCCTGCTCGAGCCGCACTTGCTAACACTCCATCGTCAGTCGGTCTTAGTTCGTAACAGCTCCAGTTTTTTCAGCAGTTTCAACTCCAGTACTAGTTGGGCTTCAGTGCCTCCTCCTCGTTTGTACCGCCTATAGCCTACTCGACCAACTCTAGTACTCCCTTTCTCTGGGTCCTGGACTCAGGGGCCTCTCAGGAGCTTACCCATGATATCTCTATCCTCACTACCCTCATACCTACAACAATTCCATCCCTCTATACTACGAATGGATCTCACCTCTCCATCTGTCAGTCTACATTTATCCTTCCACTGACCCGACAGGCTGCCTCACCTTGCCCACTATTTATCACACACCTGACCTTTGTATGAACCTCATTTTTATTTTCACTCTTTGTTTTTTTACTTCTGGTTGTATTGTGCAGGATCTTCACTCTAGCAAGAAGATTGGAACCGGTCATAGAGAGGGCGCATGGTCTTTACCATATTGACTATGTTCATGTTACTCTTTTTTCTAGTAGCTTCTGTGGTATTAGTTCTTTTGCTACTGACCTATGGTACAGAAGGTTAGGTCATGTGTCTAAGCAACGACTTAAAAGCATTTTTTAGTCTGGGAATTTAGGTCGTGCTCCCATTTATTTTTTATCTCCCTTATGAGTTGCAAGCTTGCTAAGCTCATTGCATTTCCTTTCTCATCTAGTGCATCTCGATCTACTACTCCATTTGAGTTTGTTCATTCGGATATTTGGGGGCCATCACCTATTTCATTTATGAATGATTATTTTTATTACATTAGTTTCATTGATGATTTTTCTCGGTATACTTGAGTGTATTTACTTCGTCAGCATTTTGAGGTTCTATTTGTTTACATGGCTTTCACAACCATGATTCAAACTCAATTCCATACCCGGATCAAGGCGTTTTGGTCTGACTGTGCTCGTGAATACTTTTCCATCGCTATGTGGTCTCTCCTCTATTCTTATGGAACCCTCTTTTAGCAATCTTGCCCGCACACTCACTAGTAAAATGATGTTGCTGATCGCAAGCATCACCACAATCTCGAAACTATTCGCTTCCTTCTCTTGTCATCCTCTGTTCCTCGATCCTTTTGGGTAGAAGCAGTTCGCACCTCTATAATTTAATTAACATCATTCCCTCCGCTTTTCTATCTATCACTTCTCTTCATGAGTGCCTCTTTTCTTCTCCTCCCTCCTATGACATGCTTCGTGTCTTCGGATGCACTTGCTTTGTGTTACTGCCTCCCCATGAACGCATCAAACTGTCTCCCAATGCAGCTAAGTGTATTCTCTTGGGACTTAGTACCGAGCATAAGGGTTATCGCTGTTATGACCCTGTCACCCGCCACCTTCGACTAGCTAGGCATGTCTCCTTTTTTTAGGACGTTCTTTTTACTCACCTGCTTCTCAGGATCTTCAGTTTCTTTACTACCCTAAGACCATTGTTGTTGTAAACCTCTCCCTCTATTGTGCCCTCCCCTATCGATTCTTACTGACTCAGCCCCTGTGCACCCCCATGTCTTACTCCCTTCCCTATCTTCTCCTCATCAGGCCATGCCTTCTATTGTAGATTCTCATCCTGAGACATCCTCTGCATCTATGTCACCTTTTCCTCCTGAGTTCTCTCCTGAGTCTCCTCCTGACTTTCCCTCTACTGACTCGGCACCAGTTCCTATGTCTTTGAGTGAAGATCTTTCCACTGCACCGGCTCGACGTCACTCTTTACATGCGCCCGTCGCCAACCTGACCACCTTAATCTTTCTGTTGCTGTCCGTTCTTATGTTGCCTCCTACTAGGCCTTTCTTACAGCTATTCTTGCCACCGCTCTAGAGCTCTGTTTCTCCCATGAGGCTGTTCAGTACCCCGAGTGGCGCCAGGCCATAATCAAGGAGCTACAAATGTTTGCTCATACTAGGATCTGGTCTATTGTTCCTACACCTGTTGGAGTCGAGCCTGTTAATTGCAAATGGGTCTTCAAGGTCAAGCATTATCTCGATGGCTTTATTGTGAGATATAAGGCTCATCTTGTTGCTCGTAGTTTTACTTAGGAGGCTGGGATTGACTACGATAAGACTTTTGCCATTGTTGCTCAGATGACCATAGTTCGCACACTCCTTGTCGTTGCTGCTGCCAGACAGTGGTCTCTCTTTTAGATGGGCGTGAAGAATACTTTTCTTTATAGTGTCCTTTCCGAGGTTGTCTAAATACAGCCTCCTCTTGGTTACTCTACACCGCCCCAGCACACCTGCCTTCTACATCATGCAGTCTACGGCCTCAAACAAGCCCTTCGTGCTTGGTTTGAGTGCTTTCCCAGCGCCATTCATCATGTTAGTTTCTTTGAGAGCTATCAGGACCACTCTCTATTTGTGGGGTCCTTATCGCAAGGGCGCATTATTCTACTACTCTACGTTGATGACATGATCATCACAGTGATAATGCTGCTGGCATTCTGTCACTTAAGGCTCACCTTCAGTAGTAGTTTCAGATGATGGACTTGGGTCATCTTCGATATTTCATTGGCCTTGAGATAACACAAAGTTGGGATGACATCCTCGTTTCTCAGCAGCACTACACTTTAGACATCATAGCTCGAGCTGCACTTGTTGATCAGAAGATTATAGATACACCCGAGGAGCTTAATATTGAGCTTCGACCAACAGATGGAGAGACTCCTACTGACACTACACGCTACAGATAGATAGTAGGACAACTTGTTTACTTATATGTCACTAGACTTGACATTGCCCATGCTGTAAGCAATGTCAGCCAGTATGTTCAGGCACCTCGCTCTATCCACTATGCAACCCTCTTGAGTATTCTTTGGTATCGGCGGGGCACTATTACGTATTCTCTTCTTATGCCCGCAGACTCTCCTTTGATTCTTCGAGCCTTCTCTAATGCTAATTGGGCTGGTGATCATACTACTTGATGCTCCACTATTAGTTTTTACCTATTCCTTGAAGATTCTCTTATTTTTTGGTGCAGCAAGAAGCATGGTGTTGTCTCTCTCTCCAGCACTGAGTCTGAATATCAATCTATGGCTTCAACCACCAAAGAGATCATACATAACCGACGGTTTCTTTCAGACTTTGGTGTTGAAGTATCTACATCGATTGGTCTATATTGTGACAACCGGAGCGCCATTCAGATTGCCTGCAATCCGATTTTTTATGAGAGAACAAAGCATATCGAGATTGACTGCCACTTCACTCGAGAGCAATATAAGGCTAAGACCATCTCTCTATGACACGTCTCCTCTGCTGAGTAGATTGCTGACATCTTCACAAAGTCTAAGCCTATTCATCGTTTTCAATTTTTGATAGGCAAATCACTTTGTTTGACCCACCGTGAGTTTAAGAGGGGCACTTGAGATGTTCGCATATGCGTGTGTAGGTATGTAGATAGGTGTATAGAGGAGAAAGTAGAATGTGTGTTTATATTCTATAGACGGCTAGGCATTTTTTACCCTATTTATAGGCCTTGAGAGCCCTAATAATAGACTCTCAATTCTCCCAAAGTTATCAATTATATTGAACTGTTTATGCTCAAACCGCTTTGTCTAGAGACCTTTCCAAAGAGTTTTAAGTTCCGACCAGATAGCTATATTCACAACGGAGGAAGGCAATACTAATAGAACTGGGATAGAAGAAGGGGAAGAGGGTTTGGATGTTCTCAGCACGAAGGGTTAGATGTGTAAGGTTTTAGTTTGAAGCCCCTGCTCACCCAGAGTGTTGTACCAATAAACTTCATCCTCAATTGCCTTGTCAAATCTAGAATCTTCCTTTTGACGCAGACATTTCTCCAATCAATTGATTGAGCACCTAAACAAACACAGAAGAGGTTCAAAAGTGACCTGACTTGCTTGTGATCTAAGCATGAACTCACAAGTCTACTTGAGCCTCTTCTCCCACCAGACACCATGTTGTTTGAGGATTAGTCCTACTTTGGTAAAGTAGAGGACGAAAATGATACTTATATGTATGATAGGACCTTATCTCAATATCTGGGTTTTGAGATAGAGAAAATCTCATATGGTATCAGAGCGTAATCGTATCACTCACCTGCCGGGTGTGGTCCCTACATATCTATCATTCACGCTAAGAAGCACTGACACTGGTACGGGGACACGGGTACGACACGACACGGATTCGTCGACACGGCAAATCCTAAAAAAGGAGGACACGGGTACGGCGGGGACACGACAAAATAAATTAATATTCTTAAATTAATATTTTATGTGTGTTTGAAATTCATATATATTTCAATAACCGAAATCACATAGAAAACAACTAAAATGAAATTTTAATGCATACTGAATCGTTATCGTTAGTTACATCCCCGATCGGTGAATCGCAGACAGCTTTAAATGGTATGGAAAATAACGGTTGTGTTTCAGTTTTGACTTCAACTTATCTGAAACCTCAAAGGATAAGATAAGTTAAAGCCAAACCTGAATCGTAACCGTCCATCATAACCATCCTGACAAGTGAATCACATTCAGGCCTAAATGGCATGCAAAAGAACAGTTGCGATTCAGTTTTGGCTTCAACCTATCTGATTCTCTGAATAACCTCAGAGAATCAGATAGGTTGAAACCAAAACTGAATCACCACAGCTTGTAACCCGACCTTATATCGAACAGTCCGTCAACCCGTAGTGTCTCGAGTGTCCGAGGAGTGTCCGGTGAGTATCCGACCGTGTCCGGCTCCCGGAAGCACGTAGGACACGGCACATGTGTGTCCGGTGCGTGTCCGGCGAGTGTCCGACGAGTGTCGGTGTCCGACACGTGTCCGACACGGGTACGGGAGGCCTGGGAAAGTGTCCATGCTTCCTAGCATTCACGTGACAAGGACCACAAAAAGATTGGCATGCATGTAAGAGGAAGTGTTGGAGGATTAGTCCCACCTCGGTAAAATAGAAGGCTGAAATGATCCTTATATATATGATGGGACCTCATCTTAATACCTGGGTTTTGAGATAGAGGAAATCTCACACATATTACAACCTTCATAACCAAGACCAGGACGACCGAAAGGAAAGAACAATAGGCTCCTTCCCTTGAAAGGGGAAAAACCCATAATAAAGAAACTCGTTGATCCATATCGTAGAGCTAAATTCCTTTTTCCTTCAAAATAATAGGTCCTAATTATATTACTACTAAATTTACTAACTTAAATAAAACATTGAAATATGATATGATAAATGAAAGACATAATTTTTTGCTCCCATACGACTAGAAAGTATAATACAAATGTTTATGACTTTCATAAACACTTAAGTGGTTAGAACAATATATATATATATATATATATATATATATATATATATATATATATATATATATATATATATATATATATATATATATATATATATATATATATATATATATATATATATATATATATATATATATATATATATATATATATATATATATATATATATATATATATATATATATATATATATATATATATATATACATTTTTTTTATTAATGATAAATAATATAGCATGATATATATAAGGGTTTTTTGCAAATAAATCCCTCAAATTAGGGTTAATTATGTATACACCCCCTCGAATTAGCCTATTTGCATATCAATATCTGCAAACATGTTAAGTTGTGCTGATATACCTCTCCCCGGCCCCTAGTTAATTGTCAGAAGGGTTAACGTGCACAACTTAACATGCTTGAATGGATCGATATGCAAGTAGTCTAATTTGAAGGGTTTATACACAATTAGCCCTAATTTTAAGGGTCGATTTGCAAAAAAATCCTATATTTAAACATATAACAAAAACAATTGAACCAAAAGACAAATGTATATCACTTTAGATCCTTCAAAAGATGGACCTTATTGACTTTATTCAGATTAGTTTCAAGGACAATATAGATAAGGAAAGGAATCTCACTCTAAATAGAGCAATTTGGATCTGATATTGGGAGCCATTGTACGTGGAAACTGGTTCTAGGCTCAATCCCAGTGGTATGTTGGCACTAACTTGTATGAAGCCCGGGCATAAGATATTGTAGCATCCACTTTTCTTATAGCCGTCACCCTTGATAAAGGTTCAAGACAATATCATTAGAGTTAGGACCAAACCAATACATAGCTTAAGCAATCAATGACTTTATGAACTTACAGTCCATTGTGTAAAGAGCCTCGTTTTGGTATCTCCAAACAATTTTGGATCTACCTAGAAATTGAACTCAAAGGTCAGCACATGTTTTTTGCTCGACAGAGACAAATAATAAAGAAACAATTAAGGACAACTGTGAAGGATAGGAGATCAAGGTTAGAACCCCCAAACTATATTAGCCCAAAAAAACAAATAGGCTCGCTATGAAACCCCATACAGGGGTTCTAGTGACAGTGTCGTAGGGACTACCCTATGACATATAGTGATTTCACGGCACATGGCACTTAAAATTTGCTGATGTTTTTATGAGGATAACCACCTTACCTTAGATAGATTCATCCACAAAAAATCAGCGCATTATAAAACTTCTATGTACATCAAATATGCTTTTTAAATAAACGGTTAAAATGGATGGCCAATAAAGCTTTTAGCATTTGACGGCCCGAGAAGATTTAGAATATGTTGTTTATTGTGGATGTTCTGTCTAAGGTAAGGTGGTTATCGCCATAAAAAAATCAGCACATTCTAAAACTTCTAGTGTCATGGATTCACCATATGCCATAGGTAGTCCTTACGACACTCATAAGAACACTGTTTTTTTTTTTTTTTTTTTGAGAAAAGGTGACATCCAATATGGGAGGGGGTTAAGCAGACCCCAATCTGTGGATTATAAAAATAAGTAGAATATATATTACATAATACTGAACTCAAAAGAATTGAGTTCTAACATGCCCAAAACACATAAAAAGATGTCCAGTCCTGCCTATACTATAACCCAAACATGGTCCAATATCAATGACCAAGTCCAAACATACAAGGATCATGTTTTCATAAGAGGTTGCCCCATGTTGGAACCTCTCAATCTCTCAGCATAGTGTGCTCCAGTCTCATCACCTTGTGTATGTCCTCCCCCAACATAATAATGTCGCAGTCTCGTCCCAATTGTTGACGAGCCTCGATTGAAAACGAGAAGATTAGTAGGTTTAGATCTCCAGAGCTAGCGGGAGTTGGGCGATGCGGTCTTTGGTGCGTGCCCGGTTTAAGAGCTCTAGATTTAGCTCGACGTGAAGCCGTCACTTCAATAGAATCGGGCCCAAGATTGGCCAATCATGGACTGTGCCTCATGGGCGATGAGCATGGGGCTGTATTTGTACCGATCGTTTGGGCAAAGTTGAAAGATGCCTTCACCTTGGTCCCACCTTGTACCGTCTCTAGAATATCATCAATATCATCCCCTACATTCCCATTCAATATAACCATCTCGTAGCTATTAGCAGTCACATCCCCTACTCCTGCCAATTTTTGGGTAATAACAAAATCAACACTTTCTAACACCTCCCGAGTATGCCTAGAATCAGTCCCCTTTCCCTCCTCCTCATTGGAAGTATGAGCTGCTGTAGTACCCAACTCAAAATTATCGCCAAAGATCCTTTCTCGGATGCCAAAAATGGGTGAGGGGTCAGCTACCAAGTGGTCCAAAGCCCCATTAATTGTAGTAGGATTAGCCTGTTACGAAGAGAGAGGGAGAGAGAATAGGTTTGGGGAGAAAAACTCCTTGTATTATCTCATTAATCTCATTAACATTACATAAGACTACCTCTCCTTATATAGAGAGAGAACGCACACCATTATGTTACCACAACCGAGGTGGGACTAATAGAATACTAACACACTACATCTAATACCCCCAGTCAAACTGATGTAAGGTATAAACCGACATCAGTTTGCTTAATAAAAGGAAGGAGAAAGAAAAAAAAATTACATCAAATAACCCCATTTTTTTTTTTTTTTTGCTGTAAAGTAAAGATAGTGTCAGGGCGACTTGCAAGCAAGTCGTCCTGGAAACCCGATTGACCTGCAAGCAGGACAACCGGGGGAACCCGACCAACCTGTAAGTAGGTCAACCGGGAGAATTTACAATGATCACTAAGGAGCAGAGCGGAGGAAGCCAACGGTGATGGAAGCCGGCAATAAAGGAGGCGAAGAAAAGGTGTGAATGCGTGAGACCTCATAGGAGGCAAGTACCCGGCCGAAGCAAGTACTTGACACCTCTTAGAAGATCTCAATCATCACAAACAAAGAAGAAGGACAAAATGAAGAATCGTAGCTCTGATAGGGTCACATGACCAAGTAAAGGAAGAGGATCCGAAAGCCGACGCAAGAATAACCGGAACAAGAGTGGATCCAAAAGCCGGCACAAGACAAGTGTGACCGGAACAAGAGAGGATCCAAAAGCCGGTACAAAACAAGTGTGACCGAAACTAGAGAGGATCAAAAGCCGGCACAAGACAAGTGTGACCGGAACGAGAAAGGATCCAAAGGCCGGCACAAAACAAGTGTGACCGAAACTAGAGAGGATCAAAAGAAACCGGCACAAGACAAGTGTGACCGGAACGAAAGAGGATCCAAAAGCTGGTACAAAACAAGTGTGACCGGAACTAAAGAGGATCAAAAAGCCGGCACAAGACAAGTGTGACCGGAGCGAGAAAGGATCCAAAAGCCGGCACAAAAACAAATGTGACCGGAACTAGAGAGGATCAAAAGAAACCGGCACAAAACAGGTGTGACCGGAATGAGAGAGGATAAAAAAGGGTGCAAGGCGGATCGGTAGGGCGCAGAGTGCAAAACTACCAAGGCGCAAGGGCACAGAGCGAGGCGATGGGGCAGACGAATTGACAAAGCGCAAGGGCATAGGGTGCAAGGCGGGCTGACAAAGCTCAAGGCGCATCGGATGGCGGGCACGAGACGCCAAAAGGCAGCCGGATCAAACGGTTTAGGGCTCCGGCAGCCAGCAAGACCGATGGGTGCGGGCTGGAGCCGAAGGAGGAGCGGCAGCTCGAGCGCAGGGCCGCAGAGAGAGCACAACAGATCATAGCGCAAGGCAAAAATACGAAGAGCCAGCCAGGTACGGAAGGGCCGGATCGGGTGGCAAGATGCTATAAGAACAGGATCCGGGTGGCGCAAAGGGCCAGGTGAAAGAGGGTTGGATCGAGTGCAGATAGCCAGGAGAAGGTCGGATCGGGTGCAGCAAGTCGCAGAGCATAGGAGTTCAATGCAGGATGGATGGCTGTGATCATTTATATAGAGAGAGAACGCACACCAGTCCGATGCAGGATAGATGGCTGTGATCATTTATATAGAGAGAGAACATGACTGCACGACGAAGTCACGGGCTTAAAGGGGATCATTGGGTCGGATCTGGTATAGAGCCATCCGATGTAAATCGGATGGCTCTGATCAGCTATAGAGAGAGTGAAGGCATAAAAGAAAGGGCAAGGGACGGCTGTGATTCAAATGAGAGATTATCGGATGAGAGAAAGAGAGAGGAGATAAGGAAAGAGAGAAAAATCGAGAGAGAGATGAGAGGGAAAATCGGCAGAGAACGAGAGATCCGGAGACGGGAGAGATCCGGAGATCTGGCCGGCGCGGGCGCAGGGTCGGCGGACACGGCAGGTCCGGTGGGCGCGGCAGATCCGGCCGACGCTGGGTCTTCAGGCGGGCCGGCGGGCGCGATAGATCCGGCGAGCGTGGCGGATCCGGCGGGCGCAGGGCCAGCACGGGTGGGCTGGCAGGCATAGTGGCTTGGCGACGATCTGCTTAGAGGAGAAGAGGACGCCAGAGTCGGGCTCATGCCGAGCGCAAAAGGAGGATGGAAAAGGGCGGAGGCATCCGGACGTCGAGCAGAGGAGAGGCGCGCGATCTTCTACGAAGGCCACGGCCGGATCTGACGGCGCAGGCCGAGGGGGGCGCCAGATCTGGCTGCTGTGCCGGAGAGAAGACGCCACCGTCACAGCGCTCGGATGGCGGGGGCGCAAGGCCGGACTCGCTCGCACAGGTGAGGGAAAACAAAATTTTATTATGCCTGGCCTCCCCGAGGTCGTCGACGGCGACCGAGGAGGCCGAGGCTAGAGAAGGATTTTCGAAACCCTAGGCCAAGAAGGTTGGCTCTGATACCATGTTACTAAGAGAGAGGGAGAGAGAATAGGTTTGGGGAGAAAAACTCCTTGTATTATCTCATTAATCTCATTAACATTACATAAGACTACCTCTCCTTATATAGAGAGAGAACGCACACCATTACGTTACCACAACCGAGGTGGGACTAATAGAATACTAACACACTACATCTAATATAGCCTTTCGAGCATTTCCCATAGCATCCACTAGAGGGTCTTTAGGAGTGCCATCAGCATCCAAATCTGAACCTAGACTGTCGTTCCCTTCCTTTTCATTAGCCCCCAAACTATCTTGACGAGCTTCCACACCGAGCCCAAGGATCACTACATCGATATCACCACCCACTGAGCTTGGAACCACACCAACAGAATTTCCCCCAATGGTGGCCAAAACCACTAGATCAACAAAGCAAGAATACACCTTCTTAAATGGCTCGGGGACAGCCACCACTCACTCTACTTCACTCGAGTCTGGCACCTCCTCCTCTGCAAGCACAGCGTAGTTCGAACTAGAGATCCCCCAGCCCGAACCCTTGGTGAGCTCTACACTTTTCCCTACCTCAGACACTGCCCCGAAGCCATCAGCACAAATTGCATCATGCTGATGTGCCTGAATATCACCCACTTTAGCCCTATTGCTAAAAGCACCTACCTTGGAGCCTGTGAATCCATCTCCTCCTTTGACCAATCAATTAGCAGCATCCACCTTATGCACAGTAACCCCCTGTAAACCTCCAGCCCCTAGCTTACTAGCACCCCTCTCCACAGTGCTCCCAGCTTCAATAGAAGTCCCCATAGTCCCAATTGGCCTCCTAGACCTTGCATTCTGCGAGCCCCATTGGGATTTGATAGCCTCCCTCCTCGACAGGTTTGGAACCTTCCGAACACCACCACCACAACTCAAGGTAGCATGCCCAAAGATGTTCCGAACACCGCCACCACAACTCAAGGTACGTAGAATGCCCAAATATGTGGTATTTCGCACAGCTGGTCAGCTTCTACTCATAAAAAACCTCTGCATAATAAGAACCTTCCGAACACTGGTTTTGTGCTCAATTTTTTACACAAATTTTCAAATAATTAGATAAAGGTTTTAGAAGTCGTTGATTTTTAATGAGCGAAATCACATTGCCTTAAATAGCACATCCATAAAAAATCAACAATTTATAAAGCCTCTAGACTTATCAAATGTGCCCTTCAAACTAACGATTAAAGTGGACAATCGATAAAGACTTTATATATATATATATATATATATATATATATATATATATATATATATATATATATATATATATATATATATATATATAGAGAGAGAGAGAGAGAGAGAGAGAGAGAGAGAGAGAGAGAGAGAGAAGAGAGAGAGAGAGAGAGAGAGAGAGGACTGTTAGGTTGCGCTATGCGCTGCCGCGAACAAATGTGCTGCAGATTTATAACCGTCCGATTAAATCGGATCAAACGACAGACCGGCCATCCGCTCAGAAAATCCGGATCACCCCACTGCAATGCACTGAAATCCCGCTCGATTTCCAGCCATTCGATCGATTGGAATCGAATGGGCGAAAAAATTTTTGATGTTACTGTAGCGGCTACAGTAACAGCGAATCAGTTTTTTAACGTTCGATTCCCATCAATCGAACGGATGGAAACCGAACGAGCACACAATTGGTCTTGGAATTTTCCAGCCGTTCGATCGATTGGAATCGAATGGGCCAAAAAAATTTTGTTGTTACTGTAGCGGCTACAGTAACAACGAATCAATTTTTGGCCGTTCGATTTCCATCAATCGAATGGATGGAAACCGAACGAGCACACAATTGGTCCTGGAATTTTTCAGCCGTTCGATCGATTGGAATGGCGAAAAAAATTTCACTGTTACTGTACCGGCTACAGTAACATCGAAATTTTTTTCGCTCGTTCGATTCCAATCGATCGAATGGCTAGAAATCGAGCGGGATTTCAGTGCAATGCAGCGGGGTTTTTTGAGCGGATGGCGGTCTGCCGTTTGATCCGATTCAATCGGACGGTTATAAATCTGCAGCGCATTTGTTGGCGGCAGCGCACAGCGCAACCTAAAAGTCCTCTCTCACTCTCTCTCTCTCTCTCTCTATATATATATATATATATATATATATATATATATATATATATATATATATATATATATATATATATAGAGAGAGAGAGAGAGAGAGAGAGAGAGAGTGAGAGAGAGAGAGAGAGAGAGAGAGGAATGATAAAATGCGACGTGCGGTGCGTGCGGCGTCGCACCGCAGCCGCCTGATGCACCGCTGCGGTGCGTGCGATGTACGCAGCGGTGCATCAAGCGACTGCGGTGCGACGTTGGACGCACCGGACGCCGCATCCTAACACGCCCCTATATATATATATATATATATATATATATATATATATATATATATATATATATATATATATATATATATATATCTAGGGAGGGATACTCTTATTCATGGACTCTTACTTATATAGTTACCTATGATCCGGGCCGTTCATTAGATCCCGATGTACGGTTTGGATTAGATAGGGAGTTAAAGCAATGATGTCCACATTAAATGCCCGTATTAAAAGCCTGTATTAAAAGCTCGCATTTCATGTGGACACCATTGCTTTAACTCCCCTTCTTATCCGAACCGTACGTCAGGATCGGATGACCCAACAAATTTTGACCTAGCAAATAACTCAGCACCCTAATCAACACCTAGAGGTTTTAGAATGTGCTGATTTTTTGTAGACATGTTGTTTATGGTATGCTGATCATCCTCACAAATAATCAGCACATTCTAAAACCTCTAGGTGTATCAAATGTGCTCTTTAAATCAACGATTAAAATTGACGGTCAAAAACTGTTGATTTGAAGAGCACATTTGATGCACCTAGAGGTTTTAGAATGTGCTGATTTTTTGTGAGGATGATTAACAAACCCTAGACAACATGTCTACGAAAAATCAGCACATTCTAAAACCTCTAGGTGCTAATTAGGATGCTGGGTCAAATATGGGTCAAAATTTGATGGGTCATCCGATCCTGACCCATATATATATATATATATATATATATATATATATATATATATATATATATATATATATATATATATATATATATATATATATATATATAGGGTCAGGATCGGATGACCCAATAAATTTTGACCCATTAATAACCCAGCACCCTTTGATGCACTTAGAGGTTATAGAATGGGCTGATTTTTTGTAGGGATGTTGTCTATGGTATGTTGATCATCCTCACAAAAAATCAGCCCATTCTAAAACCTCTAGGTGCATCAAATGCGCACTTCAAATCAACGGTTTTTTACTGTCAATTTTAACCGTTGATTTGAATAGCACCCTTTGATGCACCTAGAGGTTTTAGAATGGGCTGATTTTTTGTGAGGATGATCAACATATCATAGACAACATGTCTACAAAAAATTAGCCCATTTTAAAACCTCTAGGTGCCTCAAAGGGTGCTGGGTTATTTGCTGGGTTATCTGATCCTGACCCATATATATATATATATATATATATATATATATATATATATATATATATATATATATATATATATATATATATATATATATATATATATATATGATAATGATTCAGTGAGATAACTCTTCTATGAGATAACTTTGAGAAACCTATCTAGAAGTTTTAGAATTTGATGAAAATTGGTGAGCATGCTCTCTATGGCAAGTTGATCATCCTCACAAAAAATCATCAAATTCTAAAACCTCTAGAGGCATCAAATAAACAATTCAAATTATTGGTTTTAATGGACGGTTGATAAATCTTCTAATATTTTGATGCCCTTAGAGGTTTTAGAATTTGATGATTTTTTGTGAGGATGATCAACTTGCCATAGACAGCATGTCCACCAATTTTCATAAAATTCTAAAACCTCTAGATAGGTTTCTCAAAGTTATCTCATATCTCACTGGATCGCTACCACTACAAAAAAGAGGTTTATTGCTGACGGTAATATTTATTACCGTCGGTATAAATAATGTAATGCCGACGGATATATATTAATTCATCGGTATAATATATTTTATATTTTATTAATTTTTTTGTTTATTTTTATCGACGGTACTTATATATCCGTCGGCATAATTAATATATCATCGGTATTATATGTAACCATCGGTAAAATGTTATTTTACTGACAATATATATTCTTTGCATCGGTAGTATTAATATATAAAATTTTAATTTTTTATTATTATTTTAATTTCTGACAGAAATAAATATCCGTCGGTATAATATTTATACTGACGGAAGATAATTAGTCGTCGGTAAAAAACTACGTTTTACCGACTGAATAAATAGTCACCATCGGTATACATATTATACCGATGGACATATATTCTGTCGGTAAAAAACCCTACGATTTAATAAAAAGCCAATCCCCGATCTCCTTTCTGTTTCGATCCTTTCTCGATCTAATTCCCCCCCCCTCCCCGGCCTTCCTCCCCTCCCTCGCACGCCTCCGGCCGGTCACCCCTCCCCTCCCTCGCACCTCTGGCCACCTTCACCTCCCCTCCCTCGCACCTCCGGCCACCCTCCCCTCCCCTTCTGCGCGCCACCGACCGGCGACCTCCCCTTCACGAGCGCCACTGGTCCTCCTCCTCCTTGAGGCCTTCCTCCCCATCTCCGGTGAGCTCCTCCTCCTCCCTCTCCTTCTTAGTTTATTTTGTTCCCAATCGCATCTTAAAGTTTGAAATGTTAGCACAATACCCCTTTTGATCTACTTATACTCTTGAGTTCATACTATAATGATCTGAACTCAAATTATAACATATTTTTTTAAGAAATTTTTTATAAAATGGATATTAATTAATTAACCCCTCGCAATTGTGTTGCATTCGAGTATGGTCGATCCAACGGCTCGATTGATGCAAATGGTTCGTGTCAATCGAGCATATCATCCATGCTCGGCTGCTGCACCATGCGCACATTGCGCACGCACACTGAGCCAAGCCTTGATCTGTAAATTCACACCCTAAAATTTGAAATGTTAGCACAATACCCCTTTTGTCAACTGTTTTGTTCCAAAACATACTCTAAAGTTTGAAATGCTAGCACAATACCCATTTGTTCAACTACTTAATTTTTGATTTTATCATTTTATCTAGGGCTGATTTTCGGATGGATCGGATCGGAAAGAGGTGTTTGGAAAATTGCGAAAAAATTTTGGAATCCCAAATGTTATTTTGATTCCGATTCCGAAATTTCAGAATTTCAAAATCCAATTCCGATTCGGAATTATGGGAATTTTTTGGAATGTTACATTTTCAGAAATTAATTTGGTTTAAGGTTTAGGTTTAGGTATGGCTGCAAACAAACCAAGCTGTTCGTGAGCGGCTCGCGGCTTGGCTCGATAAATACTCGTTCGAGTTCATTCCGTTACTAGTCAAGCCAAGCCCAGGCCTAGAGTTTAGGCTCGTTGAATAAACGAGATAAGCTCAAGCGGACCAAATCTTGGCTCGTTTGGGCTCGCGAACATGCTTATTTAGGGCTTGTGAGCAAAGCTCGTGAACAAGCTCGATAGGCTCATAACGGGCTTCTGAATAGGCTCATAAATGGCTTTAAAAAGCCTAGCATATAGCCTAGTATGAAGTTTAGGCTCGTGAACAAGCTCGATAAGGGACTATTCAATCACTAATTGAGCATAGCGTAGTTTGAAGTTTAGGCTCGTGAATAGGCTCAAGCCGACCAAAGATTGGTTTTGGCTCGTTTAATAAACGAGCCAAGCTCAAGCAGACCAAATCTCGGCTTGTTTGGGCTCGCGAACATGCCAGTTTAGGGCTTGTGAGCAAAGCTCGTGAACAAGCTCGATAGGCTCATAAAAGGCTCTTGAATAGGCTCATAAATGGCTTGAATAAGCCTAACATATAGCCTAATATGAAGTTTAGACTCATGAACAAACTCGATAAGGGATTGTTCAATCATTAATTGACCATAGCCTAGTCTGAAGTTTAGGCTCGTGAACAAGCTCAAGCCTAATTGGTTAGTAGGTTGTTAACGTTATGACTCTTCATTTTAGATGGCGAGTACTAGAATCAGTAATGGAGCAAATTCGTCCTCTGAGCCTAACGGTATAAAAAAGATGATGGAGATGCTTCAAGGAATGACCACCATGGTTCAACAACAACAAACCGCGGCCCAGCAACAGACTACCTTAGCTCTAACTGCCCTTGCCCAGGCACAGGCTCGCCAGGTAGCTGAGGGCGAGCGACAAGGGAAGCTATTGAAAGACTTTAAGGAGATAGGACCTCCAACCTTTAAGGGAGAGCCGGACCCCTTGGTGGCAGATCGGTGGTTTTAACAGATAAAGAAAAGTCCTTGATGTTTTAGAGGTCGTCGGAGACCGACGAGTCACTCTTGCATCATACTAGTTTGAGGCAGAGGCTGATTTTTGGTGGCAATCGGTTTTGCATTCAAGGGTAGCTGATCGAGGAGCTATCTCCTGGTCAGAGTTCGAGGAACTTTTTCGAAGGAAGTTCTTCGCTGTGACTATGCAAAACTGGATGAAGATGGAGTTTCTGGCCCTTTCCTAAGGGTCTCTTACTGTGGCACAGTATGAGACCAAATTCTCAGAGATTGCGAGGTACGCACCGCACTGGGTAGTCCTGACGCTTGAAGGGCAAAGTGTTTTGAGCATGGGCTAAAGCCAAAAATCAGGGGCAGGATTGCGGTCTTCTTGGGTCAATCTTATGAGGAAGTGGTTACTCGAGCATTGGCCATAGAACAAGAGTTGGAAGAATCTCGTAAGATCCAGAAGCAGCATCAGGTAGACCACCCTAGAAAAAGGTTTAAGATTTCATCCGAACCACCAGAGGGTGGACAAGGGAAGAAGAATGGAGGGCTACAACTTTGTTATCGCTGCAAGTGGGAAGGACATATTCGTAGCACATGCCCTTTAGGAAAAGTATGCTTCAATTGTGGACAAGGAGGTCATATGAAGAAGGACTGTCCCGATTTACGTGCTTGATATAAGGGTTTAATATGTATGAATAATATGTGATATGTTTTGATCCTTTTAATATTGGAATCTTTATGGAATATAGCATATAAATATAGTAAAATTTTTAGAACGCACAGTGGGATGAGGTCCCAAGTAGAGATATGAGAATCATTTAGGTATCGGTTACGCAGTTCCTGTTAGAACTTGTGACAGAGCATGCACTGTATCTTCGGAAACTTTGGCTGCTGGCAGAGATTGCACTGTTCCCAATCAGAACTTTGGAAGCTGGTTATGTAGTTCCTGTTGGGACTTCCGGCAGAGCGTGCACTGTTTCTTCGAAAACTTTGACAGCTGGCAGAGCTTGCAATGTTCCCAATCGAAACTTTGGCAGCTAGTTATGTAGTTCCTGTGGGGACTTGCGGCAGAGCGTGCACTGTTTCTTCGGAAACTTTGGCAGCTGGCAGAGCTTGCACTGTTCCCAATCAGAACTTTGGCAGCTAATTACGCAGTTCCTGTTGGAACTTGCGGTAGAGCGTGCACTGTTTCTTCAAAAACTTTGGTAGCTGGCAGAACTTGCACTGTTCCCAATCAGAACTTTGGCAGTTAGTTATGTAGTTCCTATGGGTACTTACGGCAGAGCACGCACTGTTTCTTCGAAAACTTTGGCAGCTGGCAAAGCTTGCACTGTTCCCAATCGGAACTTTGGCAGCTGATTACGCAGTTCCTGTTAGAACTTGCGGCAGAGCGTGCACTGTTTCTTTGGAAACTTTGACAACTGGCAGAGCTTGCACTGTTCCCAATACGAACTTTGGCAGCTAGTTACGCAGTTCCTGTTGGAACTTGCGGCAGAGCGTGCACTGTTTCTTTGAAAATTTTGGTTACTGGTAGAGCTTGCACTGTTCCCAATCGGAACTTTGGCAGCTGGTTACGTAGTTCCTGTTGGGACTTGCGGCAGAGCATGCACTGTTTCTTCAGAAACTTTGGCAGCTTGCAGAGCTTGCACTGTTCCCAATCGAAACTTTGGCAGCTGGTTACGCAGTTCCTATTGGGACTTGCAGCAGACCGTGCACTGTTTCTTCAGAAATTTTGACAACTGGCAGAGCTTGCACTGTTCCCAATCAGAACTTTGGCAGCTAGTTACGCAGATCCTGTTGGAACTTGCGGCAGAACATGCACTGTTTCTTTGAAAACTTTGGCAGCTGGTAGAGCTTGCACTGTTCCCAATCGGAACTTTGGCAGCTGGTTATGCGTTTCTTGTTGGGACTCGCGACAGAGCGTGCACTGGGCAGATGGCAGTGATGTCAAGTTGGAACTGGGATATTTGAGCACTGGAGGGACGATTAGTGACTATGTCAAGGAAATTGCCTATATTTATAGAATTTGGAAATGCTTTATCGATTGAAAATCTAAATAATAGACATTGTAAACTATTTCACCCCGTCTTGTTTCTAGTTGTTCACTGGTCCTAGTAACTTTTAACTCTTTAGTTTCTTCTGAATGATTTCCATTGGTTCTCAGTAGGTTTGAGACTGTGTAGGTAATGGAGGTGTTTGCTCCGGAAAGGAATCTTATAAGATTTAAGTCTAGGCGTACTAGTTCGAGTTATCTAGTTATCTTCAATTCGATTCTATAGGTGTATGAGCATATGTTTATACGTTTCTGCGTTGGTGTCGTTATTTGAGAATACCTCATGATCTTGTTTCATGAATCAGATTACTACCTCACTTCTGAATAAGGGGGACGCTGCTTATCCAAGAAAGGGAATAATCAGCAGTCACAAAATTTTTATTAGTCCATAGTAGTTTGGATCACGATTGAACATTATGCCTTGTGTGAGCTCCACGAGAACCTAATGTTTTAATCTTATCCTAATAATTATATGACACGATTTTATAAGTTCGGTTAGTAGTCTCGCCAGTGGCGGAGTCTTTTACTTTTTGGTATGAATGGCGTATTGATTTAATTTCTTGTGGGCAGTATTAGAAAGGAGATAGTGCCAATTATGAATTCATCTTCGTTACTTTGGTAATATATGTTGGTTGAATTGTATCATCAGTTTAGTAATTAAATTTTCGGGACGAAAATTGTATTAAGGTGGGTAGAATGTAATGACTGGCACTCCAGTGTGTATTCGCTCAGGGCAGATCGGTTTGATTTAAATATTATTTTAATATCGTTGTTAGAATAATTAATTATGATCGAGCGGGACCAGGCAGTGGGTCCCGGGTATGGGTCATTATGCTACATTTGAGGTGTCGTGATCATTACATGAGCATGTGAGCAAGCGTAACAACGCATGACATGATTATTTTATATATATATTTATAATATAATAAAAAAATAGATGCTGTGGTGGGTTTGTCAAACCCGGTGAGGTTCGCACACCGGCGCATCTCGGCACGACCCAAGTCGAGGGTATGTCAGGCTCGACACGAGTCGCCTTGACCATTTAAAAAAAAAAAGAGACTAACTAAAAATTAAAAGCCCAAACCCAAACCCATACCTCAAACCCAAACCCGACCCGACCCTAACCCCTCTCACCTGAACCCGACCCGACCCCAAACCCCATCTCTCTCTCTCTCTTTCTCTCCCTCTCTCAACCGCTCAGCTCTCCCTTTCCCACCTGATCCCTGTCCCTCTCCCTCTCTCTCGGATCTCACTCTTTTCCTTTCACCCGATCCTTCTCCCTCTCTCCCCCCACTTACTGATCTCTCTCTCCATCCCCCACCCAACCCGATCGCCCCCCCTTACCCTAGCAGACGCCCCCCCTCCCTCTTCCCTAGCAGCCCTCCCCTCTACCCTAGCGCCGCCCCCCTTGACCCCTAAGCCCGGCCGCTCCCCTCTACCCTAGCGGTCGCCCCCCCCCCCCCCCCCCCCCCCCCTCAACCCTACCAGCCACCCCCTTTCCCCCCTTTTAAAACCCGGACCTGACCCCTTACGCCCCTCCGATCTCTCCCTCTGCCCCTCTCTCTCTCTCCCTCTCCCTCCTTGTGGTGTTTGAAGTGCCGGAACAGAGGTGGCCGACGCCGGAAAGGAGCAAGGAGGAGGAGGAGCCAGCCGCAGCCGATAGCCCTCCCCCTTGAACAGCCTAGCCCGACCCCCTAATGCTCCCTGATCTCTCGCGCTCAATTTCTTGCCCCCTGTGGTGTGCTACGTGTTGGTCGGAGGAGGAGCTGCTGGAGCCGACGAACCTCCCCCGATTGAACGGTCAGCCCCTCTCCTGTTCCCACTTTCTTTCCTTTCTCTTTGCGTGAATCCAGCCGACCCCAACCCCGGTAGGCTTCGCCCTGTTGCACCCATGGTTGTCGGCCCGGTGGTCGACGGTTATGCAACCAACGAAGCTAGACAAAGCCCCTTGGGCTGACAGCCACCAACTGTAGGCCATTATTAATTTTGTCTTTTATTTTGCCGCTGTGATGACCACCGATAGTATGGTCGGTGATCGAGCAACAGGCAATGCTAGCCATCAACCCTTCAGAGACGATTTATCGCAAAAATGCACCCACGACTGGATCTGAAAATAATAATAATAATAATAATAAGGGCATATTGATAATTTTATTAATTATAAGTCTAAACTCTCAAATAGAATTAGTAGCGGTGCCACCATGCCATTGCACGACATCCTCGACCATCCCTAACTTCCCACGCCATAGCTATAATGCCTTGTGCCCGATAGTCAGTGGATGTATAGCTGGTAAGGCCCGATCCGACCAACCTAGCCCCTTGTCACCTTTCCCTTTGAAGCAGCCGTTGTCGGCCGGCCAAGTAGTCATCAGCTATGCAACTGGCCAAGCCCGAACCATTTCGGTGTTGGTTCCATCTCCAAACCCATGCACATTATGCCGGTTGAAACGTCCCCCGCCTTTGTTTAAATTGTGGCTGCGATCAGCCTAAAACCATTATCGGGCAAGCCTAGTTCCGGTGTAGCCAAGTGCACGCCACCAAACCTTACTCGAGCCGGGCAAAAACCTGACCATTGGACAACCGGCAATGCCAAGCTCTGACCTGTCACACCAACCCCGACCCTCGACCCTCGACCTCCCTACGATGTCGATCAAGCCCCTTGAGCCCACACTCGTGGTTAGATGGACCGATCTTATCGGGTTGCACATGCCTCAGAATTGATAATACCATTGCGGGTCAGGCCGCTTTGTGTAGCCGTTTGCGTGTGAGATTGACCTCGTAACGACAACAATGCGCTACTTAGCGACCTCGATTGGTCACTAGTGCGATTCCCGTGAAAACCCCTCCTTGCATGCTTGTGGCAATAACCAATGCGGATGCGACCATTTAGGCAGAATCGTATAATTGAGCTGTAGTGTGATTCTTCGCGTCGGCAATATCGACTAACCAAGATAGTACCTTTGGTACATCGTTTTGCGTGCTAGTAGACCGGCGTCCGATGACGCATAAATTCTCGACTCGGCCAACTAGGCTTAACCCTGTTTTATTTAGCAGCGTTACAACCTTGTGATAGTCTTATTTGTAACGTGTTCATGTATGCAAATTACCAGTTTGTGACCGGGACGATCCAGCCGCAAGCGGAGCGAAAGGCAGTTGACAAGAGTTCGTGCGCATCAACCAAGTGACATCTACTACCTATGTGTGGTCTTTAATAGTGGGAAATGAGAATGACTAAGGGTAGGTATCTATAACGCTGCATGCGGGTCCCGTCGGATATCGTCGTATGTGGTCGAGTGGACCCCACCTTGTATGCGGAGTCGCGAGTCCAGCGACGCATGCTTAAATATATTAATAATTATGTAATAATTATTCTACTGATTACTTGGACACCGTAAGTAGGAATTTCCTTAAGTTTTAAAAATTAATAATTTAATAATAATTATCGGGGTCCACCCTCCTAAGTTGAGTGTGGAGACCCTGACACACGAGAATACGGGCGAGAGGAATTTATTTTGCTTATTGTGATACTTGAGTTGTGAGCGCGGTGCGAATCCCGGGGTATAATGTCGAAGCTATTGTAGTATTATAACTGTGTGATATTTTATCCTGTGGAAAGATTTGGACCCCATGTGCGCAAGGGCCGTGAACCACCCTGCACACACAGCCGAAGACCAATAGGCTAGGGGGTGGCGGGTAAGGGTTGTGGTAAAGCCAATAGGAGTAGCCCTCTAGTAGGGATTGGCCTAGCAACTCTGTCCTGGGGTAGTTGAAGTCCCCAAAGTAATGCAAGTGGGGCGGTAGAGCTCCACAGTGACAGACGGGAAATCCCTTATGATCATATGGATGATTTGTGCATGGTGGGTGCACGGTGAGAGAGTTGGCCCTTTACATCAAAATAAAAGGCCCTATAGTAATGCCTGACCGGGGGCAGGATGAACAAAATATCCGGGGTTCACTTTAGGATAAATGACTTATATTATAATCTTATTAGAATATCGAATGGACAGTATGGTAGATAACCTAGTGACAATAGGAATTGCATGTGAACATAGACTACTGGTAGGCTTAGGCTAACATTCTGTAAGCTTTATTAATACTTAGACTGCTAATGTAATTTAATTCAATTAAATATATCGTCTCATATTATTAAAGGCTATTAGGATGTCACTAGCCATTAATTTGGCTAATCTCCCAATTTTTCATTGGGGGACTACTATTTCCCACGAGTAGACTCTCCTGCAAATCCGGAGGTTTAGGGGTAGCAGTGGGAGGCCAGAGGTAGTTTTAGGGTTACAATTGTATTTTATTTTGGTATGATGTTTCGTGGCAATATAATTGGTGGATCATTTAGTCTAAGTTTAGTGTTTTAATTATTAGAAGCATTGATACAGCTGAAGTTACTTTGGGTCGGCCTCTCCTCAAGGCCACAAGCCTAGGATAGCTTATAATAAAAATATAAGTCTCTAAATGGCCTAATTGACTAGCCCTGTAGATAGGATCTCTAGACCAGTGTACTGAGTGTCAGGGAGTGGGTGAGACTCCTAGCTCGCCGCCAGTGGCTCGAGTCCCGTGCTCCCTTAGAGGGATTACTGTCAGCAGGTGGTAGCGCCGATAGGCCACACATGCTAAGAGGATAATCCAATTGAAGGTCGAGCGTGGTCATCTTTGTCGGCAAAATTTTATCTCTCTACTTTCCTTTAAAAAATATCTATATATATTTTCACAAAAATCTAGTTTTAAAATACCCCTTGTTTCTCCCTCCTCCTTCTTCTTCATTTATGAGAGAGCCGCAGTCCCATGAGAAACCCTAATTGGTGTAGTTAGTTGACCAAACCCTAAATCCCTTGTTTTTTCTCACCTCACACCCCAGGGATCGGTTCCAGATTTTTGGGCGTGACACCCTTAGAGAGAGTTATTTAGACTAGATCTAATTAGAGATAATATCAGTCTTATTTTATTACCAAGAACATATGATATGACATATATTCCTTTGGACTGACATCTGTTTTATAGGAATAAAAGTGGATTTGACCTTTGTGCTTGATTTATTTTAAGTTTACAAGTATCCTCTTTTTATCTATCTCTGTTTAGAGTCTAGATCGAGTTTATACCGAGACAATCAGGGGATGAGCTTAATAGAATTAGATGTATAGGAAGCTCTCCTGTAGTGGTTTGTGTAATAAGGTATTTGTTTTGTCACTAAGAACTATGACAAATAGGGAGATTTTTGTGTCTCTTTATGTTGCCATTAGTTTTTAGAGACTTAACCAAACATACTTAACTGATGTAGTGAGTAGCTGCGAGCTAAAGTTAGGAGGATAGAGTTGGGTTTTGTGGGGGAAAATCTTCGTGCCGACCCAAAGACTTCGCCGCACCAGTCAATTGAGGTTCGAGTCGAAGATCGTTGTTCGATCTGTTGATTGGAGTTGCCTTTCTCAATACACAGACAGAGAGAGATGCAATCAGAGAGTTGACACGAGAGGTGATCTCGGAGTTCAGCCGGAGCATACGTCTCCGTGCTATAGGGAGCAACCCGAATTCACTAACTTATTTCTCGAAGTGATCTCAACAGGCCGAGTATCACTGAAGCCTCTCTGATCTTTTCAAAGACAAGAAGAAGATCGGGGAGAGGTGAAGGATGGGAAGCTAGAAAATTCCAGAGCTCTGGATTCTGAAATCAGATCTCATAACTGAAAATTCGATCCATTTACATTCGAAGGGTCTGCTATTTATAGAATTCTCGAAGAGGAATTCCGAGGTAAATGGCGGTTTCTGCTGTTGTATCTGGGGATCCTCCAGGCAGGGCTGATGGGTCTCGCTACTGTCTTCTGGGGATTCCACAGGCAGGGCCGGTGGGTCCCGCGGTAGTCTTCGTGGGCCCACTAGGCAGGGCCGGTAGGTCCCGTGATAGTCTTCATGGGCCCACCAGGCAGGGCCGGTGGGTCCCGCGGTTGTCTTCGTGGGCCCACCAGGCAGGGCCGGTGGGTCTCGTGGTAGTCTTTGTGGGCCCACCAGGCAAGGTCGGTGGGTCCCGCGGTAGTCTTCGTGAGCCCACCAGGCAGGGCCAGTGGGTCCCGCGGTTGTCTTTGTGGGCCCACCAGGCAGGGCCGGTGGGTCCCGCGGTAGTCTTCGTGGGCCCACCAGGCAGGGCCGGTGGGTCCCGCGGTTGGTTTCGTGGGCCCACCAGGCAGGGTCGGTGGGTCCCGCGGTAGCCTTTGTGGGCCCACCAGGCAGGGCTGGTGGGTCTCGCGGTTGGTAGACTTCGGCCAAAATTTGCACCCACAGTTACCCCCTCCAAGTTAGCTAGAGACTACCCTGGCTGGCTTGGATTCTTGGTGCAAAACTAACCCTTCTGCCACAAAATGCAAATAAAACTTGTCGAATGTCAGTGTCAAAAAAGGCTGATCGGTCAATTTTGACCGATCGGTTGAACTTGACCGATCGGTCAAAGTTGATCGATCGGTTGAGTTCAACCGGCCGGGGTCGAAGTGATCGGTCAAAAAACACCATTTTTTGATCGATCTAGTAGAAATTTGACCGATCGGTTGAACTTGATCGATCGGTCAAGGTTGACCGATCGGTTAAGTTCAATCGGTCGAGTTTAAAGGGATCGGGCAAAAAACCAAGTTTTTTGCCCGATCCAGTAGAAAATCGACCGATCGGTTGAACTTTGACCGATCGGTCAAGGTTGACCTATCGGTTAAATTCAACCGGTCGAGGTTGAAGGGATTGGGCAAAAAACCAATTTTTTTGCCCGATCCAGTAGAAAATCGACCGATCGATTGAACTTGACCGATCGGTCAAGGTTGACCGATCGGTTAAGTTCAACCGGTCGAGGTTGAAGGGATCGAGCAAAAAACCAAGTTTTTTGCCCGATCCAGTAGAAAATCGATCGATCGGTTGAACTTGATCGACCAGTTAAGTTCAACCGGTCGAGGTTGAAGGAATTGGGCAAAAATCCAAGTTTTTTGCCCGATCCAGTAGAAAATCGACCGATCGGTTGAACTTGACCGATCGGTTAAGTTCAACCAGTCGAGGTTGAAGGGATCGGGCAAAAAAACAAGTTTTTTGCCCGATCCAGTAGAAAATTGACCGATCAGTTGAACTTGACCGATCGGTCAAGGTTGACCGATCGGTTAAGTTCAACCGGTCGAGGTTGAAGGAATCGGGCAAAAAACCAAGTTTTTTGCCCGATCCAGTAGAAAATCGACCGATCGGTTGAACTTGATCGATTGGTCAAGGTTGACCGATCGATCAAGTCCAACCGGTCGAGGTTGAAGGGATCGGGCAAAAAACCAAGTTTTTTGCCCGATCCAGTAGAAAATCGACCGATCGGTTAAACTTGACCGAACGGTCAAGGTTGACCGATCGGTTGAGTTCAACCGGTCGAGGTTGAAGGGATCGGGCAAAAAACCAAGTTTTTTGCCCGATCTAGTAGAAAATCGACCGATCGGTTGAACTTGACCAATCGGTTAAGGTTGATCGATCGGTTAAGTTCAACCGGTCGGGGTTGAAGGGATCGGGCAAAAGACCAAGTTTTTTGCCCGATCCAGTAGAAAATCGATCGATCCGTTGAACTTGACCGATCGGTCAAGGTTGACCGATCGGTTGAGTTCAACCGGTCGAGGTTAAAGGGATCGGGCAAAAAACCAAGTTTTTTGCCCGATCCAGTAGAAAATCGACCGATCGGTTGAACTTGACCGATCGGTCAAGGTTGACCTATCGGTTGAGTTCAACCGGTCGAGGTTGAAGGGATCGGGCAAAAAACCAAGTTTTTTGCCTGATCCAGTAGAAAATCGACCGATCGGTCAAGGTTGACCGATCGGTTGAGTTCAACCGGTCAATGTTGATTAGGAAAAAGAGCCTGTTTTTTGCCCGATCCTTTGGTAAATTACCCGATCGTCTGCATGTCGAAAGGGTAAAGTCATCGAACGACAATTTGAAGTAGATTCTTCTGCTTGAACCGGTGGTCCATCTGGACTAGGGGTCTTCTGAACCGTTGGTTCGGTTGGACCGGCAGTTCGCTTGGACCGGCGGTTCAAATGGTTCGACGCTTCGTCTAGTCCTGACGGTTCGCCTGGTTTTGCGCTTGCTACGGATTGATGCCACGTGTCTTTTGTAAAAACACGGGATTTGACTTGGTGACGACACGTGTCTTCTCGATCTGCGCGCAAGTTTCCTCTAGGTATATAAGCCTCTTCGGGTTTCATTTTTACCTCGCACTTCCAGAATTTTTCAAACTCCAGAACTCTTTGCTCTCGATTTTTTGTTCTTCGCAATCTCCCGATCGGTCAAAATGGCCTCTTCTTCTGGCTCGATCAAGATCAAGAACTTGGTTCCCTCAAAGAGGAAGGAATCGGGCAGGGCTCCACAATCTCCCGTGCAGAAAGGCAGAGGCAAAGGCAAAGGCGCCCTTGGTGAGCTTAGCAAGAGGCACCAGGGAGTGGGATTTGCCTCTGCACCGTCAAGGCTAGAGCATATCCCGAAGGCGAGCTTCATTCTGGCGCCCCTGATGTCACTGACAGGGGAAGCTGCCTACGAGTACAATGTCGGTGGGAAGTTCACAGACGTGAAGAGGGCAAAGTGGCAGACACTGCTTGCTTGCTTCATAGAGGGGAAGGTCCGTCCATCTCTTCCTGGAGTTTAGTCCGCCTTTGGCATCGACAAGCGGACGGTCTTCACAAATTTTGCCAGCAAGGAGCAAGTAATGGGGACTGTGGTCACCATAGGCCAGCTGAATTACGGACTGCGCCTCCCACTGCTACCCTTCGCTGCGAGGTTGCTAAATACCTCAAGTCTTTGTCCCAGGCAGATTTTCGGGAACGCGTGGAGGATCATCTATGCCTTCTGCCGCGTAGAATCTGACTTCCAAGAGGAGCTGAAGGCTTGCTACTCCAGCATTCCTGAGGGAAAGGAAGCAATAATAGAGTTGGGCTATTTCTTCTACCACTATAAGTGGGCTTCAATGAAGGATAGCCCATTCTTCAACTTGACAGGTGTCTCTGCCCTGCGCCCGATCGTCGACACCGTCGCCTCCGACAAACTCTACACCGATTGGCCGATCTCGGTTTCCGGTGCATGGACTCCTCTTTCGGTGCCTGAGACCCCCAGGAATCAGGTACACAAGGAGGTCAAAATGTACTGCACGGGAGGAGCCTTTGCTTGGACGTCCGATCGGGATGGGGCCCTGGATAATCTGTTTTTAGAGCTGTCGTGCGGTGCACGTTCGTGGAAGCAGTTTTTGAATTGCCCCGTTCGTCATGGCAACGCCAACCTCCTCCACCGATTGCAGGCCCGGTACGAGGACAACGAAGTCTTGTACTCTGATTATGAGGAGGATCCTCAATCAGGCAAGATTATCAGAAGAATCCAGGCCGAGAAGAAGGCGTACGGAGCAAGGCGTTGCTTACCCACTGAGGAGAAGTTAGCGATGACCCGTAGGGGTCATGTGAAGAAGAGAAGGGTCCTTGTTGAGGAGGAGAAGGAAGAAAAAGAGGAGGAAGAAGAGGGGGAAAAGGAGATGAAGAAGAAGGTGGTGGAGAAGAAGAAAAAGGAGATGAAGATGAAGATGGAAACGATGACAATGGGGAGGATGGCGATGGCGATGGTGATGACGATGAAGACGACGATGGTGACGATGATGAAGGGGGTGGCGAGGAAGAAATTCCTCCCACCCCCACTGATGGTGGCACAGAAGGGGGGGATGAGGAGTCTCAACCCATCCCCATCGATGAGGCTAAGGCCCGCGAATGAAAAATATGATGGACGCCGTGGGTGACGGCCAGAAGGTATAGCCCACGTACCACTTCGAGGAGCTGAAGCGCCCAACACGTATCAGAATCAAGTTCTCGGGGAGTGATGGGGTTGCAAGCAACCCCACGCCCCTCGACCAAATACCTCCGAGCCCCCTTCGCCTCGAGGGGGCTATGACTAGCGGGGGCTTGGAGGTTGAACAGCCTCCACCCTCATCACGTTCTTCGGCTGCTCAAGTGGCTGAGGAGATAGCTGCCATCATGGCTAGGCTCGAGGAGTCTGGCGGGCAACAAGAAGAAGGGGAGATCACCCCTCTTCGAGGTGTTCCTTCTCCAGTTCACATGGAGGGAGGAAGCCGTGTGGATGCTGGGACTCCCCAACCTCCGCCAGAGACAACCCCCGCCTAGGAGAAATCAACCCCCAGGGATAAGAGCTCCGAACGGGGAAAGGGTAAAGCCCCTCGAGTTGATGCCATAGGTACTCTCTTTTGCTAACTTCTCTTATTGATTGCATTGCCTTTGATGCTTGAAATATTCTAACTCTTCTAACTTTTGTGTTGATTGCAGATGCTCCTGCTGGCACGACTCAGTTTTTGAAGGACTTGGGTGAGGTTGACATCAACCACCCAACTCCTGTGATCCGGAAGCTCTGCAATCTTCTGGACGCTATGCTCGAAGAGGCCTACAATAGGCTTGAAGTAGTGGTAAGTGCATCAGCTTGACTTTATTCTTTGAGTTGTATCTTCAGAAATGTTTCTAACTCTTTTTGTTTGCTTGCAGAATTCGGCTGTTCTGAAGTTTGCTACAAGGCTCTTCAAGAGGGTCGGAGAGCGGGAGGCTTCATCTGAAGTTTCTCATTTGACGGTTGAACTTGAAGCTGCTAACGAGGAAAAAGAGAAATTGAGGGAGATTCTATCTTCCAAGAAGGAGTCCCTGAAGGCCAAGATCGAAGCTCTTCGCAAGGAGAGGCTTGAGAGTAAGAGGTGGCTGAATAACTACGAGGCTCAAGGGCACGAGCTTGAAGATTTGAAGAAGTGATTCTTTAAAATTGAGACCTTGTGCTTCGAGCGCGCAACTAAAATAAAGGAGCTGAAGGATCAACTTGCTGCCAAGGATGCTGCACTTGCTGCAAAGGCTGTCAAGGAAGAAGCCTTAACGAAGGAGCTGGAGCACACACGCGCAGAGTACGAGAGCTTCAGGGAGACGGCTGAGAAGGCGGTGGAAGTGCTCAGGGTCCACACTGGTGGTGTTTGATCTTTGAAGGCTTCTGCGGCGAGCCATGCTCGTGGCAGATCCGAGGGAGAGAGGTCACGTGCTCCGAGTGTAGCCAAACCCTGATGTACTTTACTTCTTTTCTCTTGTTGTTGTACCTGAAAGCCTTGCGCATATAGAAGTTCACTCCTGTATTTGGCAATTTTGAAAAATAAAGATATCTTTTTGTTGTTTGAAATTGCTTCTCTTGTATTGAGTATCTTTGAATATTGTGTTCTGGATGGTATTGGAATGTTTGAATGTATATAAACACTTGAATGTAAGGGGTCGAGTCGCAACTCGATCACCCAAACATGTTAAGTAACTTGAAAATTGAATGTTGTGTTGTAATCACAACTTGAAATCGTTTAACACTTGTATATGAGGGGTTGAGTCGCAACTCAAGCACCCAAACCTGTTAGACGATCTTGAAATTGAAGGTCATTTAACATTTGTAGGTAAGGGGTAGTGTCTCAATACAAGCCCCCAAACCTGTTAAAATTGACCTAGTAACTTAAAGGTTGTTTTGTATTACAACCCGAAACCGTTTAACATCTGCCTGTAAGGGGTTGAGTCGCAACTCAAGCACCCAAACTTGTTAAACGGCCATGTAATATGAATGTAGATAATTCAGAGCTTTGAAAGATAATTGAAACTGCTTCAGCACTTGATTTGACAAGAAGAACATTTGAAATTGATCTTTATTCAACACCAAGATTACATCAAGGATAAAACATTTTTAGATGCCTAGCATTCCAAGCTCGTGGTAATCTGTCTCCTTCTGGCAAAATCAGCCGATAAGAACCTTTACCTCCTACAGATTCGACGATGTAGGGTCCTTCCCAGTTGGGAGCTAGTTTTCCACTGCTATGCTCTTTCGTGTTGTAGAAAACTGCTTTGAGGACCAAGCTGCCAATCGGGAACTGTCTTTTGTTGACCTTCTGATCGTAGGCTCGTTTGATCTTCTGCTGGTACTTGGCCACACGGAGGGTTGCTTGGTCCCGTAGTTCTTCAGAAAAATCTAGATCATTGACTCGAAGCTCCTCATTAGCTCCTTCTTCAATTGCTTTGGTCTTCAAAGTACTTGATATGTTTTTTATTGGGAGCACTGCTTCAGACCCATATGTTAGACGGAAAGGCGAGAACCCAGTTGATCTTCTTGGAGTTGTGCGATAGCCCCATAGGACTTCGGGCAGGACTTGCTCCCATTATCCCTTCTTGTTATCGAGCTTTTTCTTCAGCAGACCAAGGATAACTCTGTTGGAAGCTTTGGCTTGACCATTGCACTGAGGATACCTTGGTGTTGAGTAGAAAAGTTTGATCCCATTGTTGAGACAGAACTCACGGAACTTGTCTGAGTCGAATTGAGCTCCATTGTCAGCAACAAGAGCCTGTGGCGTGCCAAATCTCGAGAAGATGTTATGTCTGATGAACTTGATCACTTCATCGTCAGTCTCCCGGAAGAGTGGCACTGCTTCGACCCACTTGGTGAAGTAATCTGTGGCCAGCAGCAGATACTTCTTTTTGCTTGGTGTTGGTGGGAAGGGACCTAAGAAGTCCAACCCCCATTGATGGAAAGGCCATGGGCTTGTCAATTGATAGAGTTCATCTGCTGGGAGATGGATAGCCCGAGCATGTCTTTGGCAAGGCTCGCATCTTTGAACCACTTGGTAAGCGTCTCTTGCCATTGTTGGCCAGTAGTAGCCTTGCAACTTCGTCTTGGCTTCAAGAGATCTATCTCCCTCCCGAATGATTCCCGTAGGCTCCGGAGTGGATGTCAACCAGGATTGCCTTTGCTTGTTCAGGGCCAATGCATTTGAGCAACATCCCGTTGTGAGACTTGAAATATAGATCTTCACCTTGAAAGTTATAGCATGGAAGCTTTCTTTGTAGTCTTCGGGCTTGATTTGGATCTTCGGGCACCTTGCCATGTTTGAAGAAGTCGAAGATTGGTTGTCTCCAATCATCGAGCTCATTTGTGGTGGTAAGGTTCGAGGCCAATTGTTTTCCACCCCCAGATATTTCTGTAGTGGCGACGATCTGCTGTTCGGGGGTGGTCTTGGGCTCTTCTTGATAATCGATTTGTATTTATCTTCCTCCAAGCGAATCTCCAAGAACCGAAGCAGCATTGGCTAGACCATCTGCTTCTCGATTTTCTGCCTTTGGGATTTGAATGAATTCGGTTCTAGCAAAACGTTGTTGAAGACGTCGCACTAGGGTCAAGTAATTTTGCATTCTTTCTTCTTGTGCTATGTACTCCCCGTTGATTTGCCTTATGATTAGCTGGGAGTCACTGTAGATGATGATTTGATCCACCTCTAGGGATTCAGCCATTTCGAGCCCGGAAATGAGTGCTTCGTATTCGGCTTCGTTGTTGGTGGCATTGAATCCGAGGAGAGTGGCCTTCTAAAGATGATCAAATTTGGGGGATACCAAGACTATCCCAGTTCCCGAACCGATCACACTTGAAACTCCATCAGTATAAAGCTTCCATGGAGTTGGTATTGTGGCAGGAGCCTCAAGGCTTGGATCGGCTTTTGTAGCCGGATTGAATGGAGGTTCAGCTTCATCTTCAAGGCGTATATCGACATCTTCCTCCCAAGTTATGGGGTCTTCAACTGGAAAGTCGGCTAGAAAATCAGCAATTGCTTGTCCCTTGATCGAAGTGCGAGATTCGAACTGGATCCCTAGAGCACTCATCTCGATTACCCATTTGGTCATTCGAGCTGCTCGACCCGCCTTGTTGATGATATCTTTGAGTGGGTGTTTTGAGATGGCTGTGATCTGGTGGGAGACAAAATAGGGTTGGAGACGATGCGATGCGGTGAGTAAGGCCAGTATGACCTTCTCAGTTTTCGAGTAGCGAGTCTCAGCCGGAAGAAGCGTATGGCTGATGTAGTAGACCGGATGTTCGACGCCTTCTCTTCTACTGACTAGGACCGCACTGATTGCTTGATCAGTAATGGCAATATATAGCCAGAGGTCTTCTTTTGGAAGTGGAGCTGTTAGGATGGGAGCTCGTACCAGATATTTCTTGACGTTTTGAAAAGCTTCTTCGCAAATTAGACTCCAGCCAGAGGTATCTGCCTTCCGTAGCTTGTCGAAGAGCGGCTTGAATTTGTCGGAAGACTTTAAGATGAACCGGTTGAGGGCTGCTAACCTTCCGGTGAGCTGTTGAACTTCTTTCTGATTTGTAGGTGATGGCATATCCAGAATAGCTCGAATTTGATCGGGGTTGACTTCGATACCCCTTCTGGTCACAAGGTGACCTAGGAATTTACCCGATTGAACTCCAAAAGCACACTTGGCCGGGTTGAGCTTCATGCGGTACTTTCAGAGGATTTGGAACATTTCAGTCAGATTGGGTAGATGGCTCCCCCGCCTGGAGCTTTTGGTGAGGAGATCGTCGACGTAGACTTCGACGTTGCGCCCGATCTGATCTTCGAACATCTTCGTGACTAGCCGTTGATAGGTAGACCCGGCGTTTTTGAGGCTGAAGGGCATTATGTTGTAGCAGTAAAGTGCCCGGTTAGTCACAAAGCACGTCTTCTCTTGAACGTCCAGATGAAGAAGAATTTGATTGTACCCAGAGTACCCATCCATGAAAGATAGGAGCTCATGGCCAGCAGTGGCATCGACGAGCTTATCTATCCTTGGCATGGGGAATGGATCTTTGGGACAAGCCTTGTTGAGGTTGGTGAAGTCGATGCACACTCTGACCTTTCCATTCTTTTTTGGGACAGCAACTATATTGGAGATCCAAGTAGGGTACTCTACTTCACGGATGAAGCCCGCTGCGAGTAGCTTACCGATCTCTTCTTGAACTGCAACTTGTAGTTCTGATCGGATTGTACGTGGCTTTTGTTTGACAGGCTTCACTTCCTCTTTGATCGCGAGTCGGTGACAAGCGTCATCTGGATTGATCCCATGCATATCTTCGAAGCACCAAGCGAAGACGTCGATGTTGGACTGAAGGAAGGATACCATGTCTCACGCTTCTGCATCGCTGAGACCGGTACCGATGAATGTTTGTTGAGGGAGATCTCCACTGCCGATATTGATTGGAATGATTTCTTCGATTGAAGGTGAGGCCTCCCACTCGATCAGTGGGGGTTCGGTCAGTGGAATCTCCTTTGATTGCTATCTCGAAGAGGGACCAGCTTCATCTCGTGGTCGCTTTAGAGGAGCAATATTTATCTTTCGATCTGTCTTTGCCGCAGCCGCTTCGCAAGATCGCCCGGCTTGTTGATCTCCTCGTATGTACACAATGCCCTCTTCCATTGCGAATTTGAGGAGTTGGTGATAAGAAGAGGAGATGACATTGATTTGATGCAGAAATGGCCGACCGAGGATGACGTTGTAGTTGGACGTCCCCTCGACGATCGCGAACCTTACCGAGACTCGAGTCTCTCGGCTAAGGTCGAGGGTGAACCTTGATCTGCCCATTGTGATGCTTTGTTCATCGTTGAAGCCCGTGATTACCGTTGGGACGACGTCAAGGCTCGAGTATTTATATCCCAGACGCTTGAAGCAGTCTAAAAATATTATATCGATGGAGCTCCCGGTGTCGATGAGGATGTGATTGACAGTGCTTCCATCGATGAGGAGCTTCAAGACTAGGGGGTCTCGATGGGGAGTATGAACTCCTTGGAGATCGGTGTCATTGAAAATGATGGAGGGCCAGGCTAAGCCTTTGACGGGCTTCTCGATCCAGGTATCTTCCTTATTTGCCACAGAGCGAACATGGAAGATGCGTCGAACTTGCCGATCTACTTCCTTCCTGGTCAGCGCTTGATTGTGCAATGTCCCGTGAATGCCAAAGACGTTGGCATTCACAGTGATAAGAGATCGGTTGGAAGAGATTTGATGGACCCAGCAAGCCTCTTTCCCCTTGGCGGAGGTTCAGTGTTGATCTTGTCCGCCCTTGACGAACTCTTGGAGATGGCCCTCTCGCAGTAGGTCTTCAAGATGATATCTCAACCGATAGCACCGATCGGTGGAATGGCCGTGACTTCGGTAGAAGTCGCAATAGACTGTTTTGTCAGCCGTGACTTTAGTGTCAGGCTGAAGAGGATTGGGCCTTCGAAGGAATTCCTCGTGTTGAATGCGGTCGAGGATCTGCTCGATCGGTAAATTCCACTCGATGAAAGTGGTCTTCTTTGATGGAGATCGGCGTCTGTCGTTGCTTGATCGCTTGTGAGTAGGGGGGACTACTGCTTCTGCGTTGTGAGCTTTCGCAGCATACTTTGGAGCTTCCCTCTCAGCAGGCCTTCGCTTCGACTCTCGCCCCTTTCGGGCGACTTGATCATCCTCAACCTCAATATTCCTTTGGATTCAATCAAACATTAAACCCAGGGAAGGAGGGGGATTGCGGATGAAGTTGTTGTAGATGTGGAGGTCGAAGCGGACAGCATTCTGGAAGGCAAGCATGATAGCCTCGTCATCCAAATGCCTTCCTGAGAGGGCGACGTGCTTGTTGCGGAATCTCCTTGTGAAGCTGTGGAGACTCTCATCAGCACCCATCCTCAGCCGGTAGAGGGAGTCGAGTTTCTTCTTCGGTTTCAAGTTCAGCTGGTAGTGCTGCACAAAGTGATTGGCCAAGACATCGAACTGGGTGATGGACCCGGCTCGGAGATTATGGTACCAATTGAGGGATTGCTCGTCGAGGCTCCCGGCGAAGGTGCGACAGAGCACGTTGTTTT
This sequence comes from Chamaelirium japonicum, assembly GCA_947650365.1. NCBI lineage: Eukaryota > Viridiplantae > Streptophyta > Magnoliopsida > Liliales > Melanthiaceae > Chamaelirium > Chamaelirium japonicum. The sequence goes on along the minus strand of OX393551.1, from coordinate 43,653,125 downwards.
CTTCTTCGTGCGACGTCAGAGCTTGCTTGAAGGCAAGAATATGGAGAGTTGGATCTCCCTTGAGGCAGTTGAATTTGGGGAGAGTGGGCATTCTCCATCCCCTTGGAAATGTAGATTCGAATAGACTTCGATGTACTGGCCCAGCGGAGGAGTATCTGTTTCTACGACTATGCCCCCGACCTGGATGTAGGCCAAGAGGCAAGATCGCAAGGTCTTGTTCAGGCCTTTGAGTATCTGCAGGTTGGAGTCATTGACGAAGGTCCGATCCGAGTCCACGTTGAAGCGAAATGGATGGAGAAATTCTACTCTTTGAGGGAGCCCCTTTCATCTGGTGTCTTCTTGATATGTCGGGCTTTGAAGGTGCCCTCCTGTCATAGTTGCGATCGGAAGAGGATTGGGAGGACTCATCGTCGATGCGATCCCAAACACACTGCTTCCATGGGGCAGCAGAGGGAGTTGGGTCGCGACGAATCCTCTCAGGGGCATCAGTGCCCATTGACCTCTGTTGCTCAGAGTAGATCGATTGTCGTGGCAGATCGGCCCTCTCGTTGGTTGAAGGAATAGGGAAAGCGATCCCGGCTTCAGAGGCTGCCTTCTTGAGAGCATCCCTCTAAGCAGTGAGAGTGGCATTTTGTTTTGCCAATTGAAGTAGTTGAAAGTCGATTACAGATATTTGATAAGTGGATGGAGGGTCTTCAGCAGGAGCAGGGGTTGTATGCCCTATTGATTGATGGGGAGGAGGGGCGATCGGTCGATCGACTAATCTCCCGCTTCCTGAGTGAACCCCCATATCGAGGATAGCAAAGGGCTATCCGAAATTGAGCCTTTGACTCATTGAACGAGTCTCAGGACGAGGTTGACGAGTGTTACTTCCTTCTGGTTGACCCTGATGCTTCGTCCTCGCCATTTAGAGAGCGAAGGGTGCAACGAGAATGCCGACGTCCTAATGGTTGTCTGCTCAACCGAAGGGGCTAGGAAGTCTGATCGGTTGTCTGCTCAACCGATCTGAAACTTGTTGTAGGGCGAACTTGGCTTCTCGCTCGATCCCACAGACGGCGCCAAACTATGGGGGAAAATCTTCGTGCCGACTCGAAGACTTCGCCGCACCAGTCAATTGAGGTTCGAGTCGAAGATCGTTGTTCGATCTGTTGATTGGAGTTGCCTTTCTCAATACAAAGAGAGAGAGAGAGAGAGAGAGATGCAATCAGAGAGTTGACACGAGAGGTGATCTTGGAGTTCAGCCGGAGCCTACGTCTCCATGCTATAGGGAGCAACCCGAATTCACTAACTCTTTTCTCGAAGTGATCTCGACAGGCCGAGTATCACTGAAGCCTCTCTGATTTCTTCAAAGACAAGAAGAAGATCGAGGAGAGGTGAAGGATGGGAAGCTAGAAAATTCCAGAGCTCTGGATTCTGAAATCAGATATCAGAACTGAAAATTTGATCCATTTACATTCGAAGGGTCTGCTATTTATAGAATTCTCGAAGAGGAATTCCGGGATAAATGGCGGTTTCTGCTGTCGTATCTGGGGATCCTCCAGGCAGGACTGATGGGTCCCGCTGCTGTCTTCTGGGGATTCCACAGGCAGGGCCGGTGGGTCCTGCGGTAGTCTTCGTGGGCCCACCAAGCAGGGCCGGTGGGTCCCGCGGTAGTCTTCGTGGGCCCACCAGGGAGGGCCGGTGGGTCCCGCGGTAGTCTTCGTGAGCCCACCAGGCAGGGCCGGTGGGTCCCGCGGTTGTCTTCGTGGGCCCACCAGGCAGGGCCGGTGGGTCCCGCGATAGTCTTCGTGGGCCCACCAGGCAGGGCCGGTGGGTCCCGCGGTTGGTTTCGTGGGCCCACCAGGTAGGGCCGGTGGGCCCCGCGGTAGTCTTTGTGGGCCCACCAGGCAGGGCCGGTGGGTCCTGCGGTTGGTAGACTTTTGCCAAAATTTGCACCCACAGGTTTGACTCATTTGCGAAAAAGATGTATTGTTACGACCAAATCCACTGGTATTGTCCTCTCCTACCATTCTTAGGCATGAAAAGTACAGTTCTAACTCTTTAAGAATAGACTTTACTCTAAATGGGTAGGGTATTTTGGTACGTGATTACTTGTTGTACACACTCATCCTTTTTCCTTTCGAATATTTGCTCAATTAATTTGAATGCATGCATGTTCATTCAGGACCTTCAAATCAATATATATGGGTACCTTTTAGATAGGAATGACAACATGGGCATGCAAGACTTTTTCGAACATCTCATATAGAGAAAGGATCAATGGCTTAAAATTTATATGTGCATAATAGGCTAATTGTGCACACAATTTGAGGTTATTCACATGACTATGTCTTAGTCGTTTATGGACTATCAAGCATAGTATGCCAGACTCAGTCGTGCGCATAACTTTCCTAAGTCGTGCGCACGATCCTAGTCGGGAGCACACTATTTGATATCCACTTTATGCCCCATATGGGACGATCCTATGGTAAGCTAATATGTGGTCAGTCGTGCGCGCGACTTTAAAGTCATACGAACGACTTGACTTGGAACATTTAGGAAGGCCTAAGTCGGTTGGCTTAACCTATCCCCTTGTGCCAGTTGTAGGTCACGCACATGATTGTATGGTCGTGCGCATGACATGGCTGAGACAGACCCTTAGAGATAAGGATCTCTTGTTTGGTCTTAGCTATCCACCTAAGAGCTCCCTTGGACTATAAGTAGCCTACCTCTATACCCTATAGCTTTTAATGAGTCTTTCGATTTAGGATTGAAATTAGAAGATAACTTTTGGCTTAGTGAGTTTACCTTTGAACTCAATCTTCTCTTTTTTTGCCTTCTCCTTCTTTTTTCAACCTTCTGCCAAGATTACATCTATAGAGGTTGGACTCATTGCTTGCATGATCACTTAAGTTCTTCTAACTCCTTGTGATCATATAAGTAAAAGAAGCAAATCTAGTAAAGGATTTAAAGTATCATCCAACACGTAGATCTTGATATAATCTTTGGAGTTTTTTTTGTGCTCGAGTTTTTAAAGTATGCTAGGCTTTAGAAGCTTGATTAAAGGTCTCGAAAGAGCTCAAGATCATCTTCTATCTTAGTCACTCCTTAGATTCAAGTTTTTTTTTTTTTCGCTTTGTTTTTTCCCTACTTAACTAGCATACATCGAGTATGTTTCCAATGTTGATGGAAGGTTATTGTGAGAGCTCTCCATCATGCCATTCATGTTGAGCACCCATAGTGACACTGCTCACTTTGGGAGCCTCTTTTGAAATTGAAGCAAGTGGAGAAAAGGAGCGAAGAAGCATGCACAAGAGTTAGCTCGATTTAGCATCTATGAAATGAGAGTGTCGTCTCTACTTCACCGTTGTCGCGGATCACGGATCTAGGGGGATAAAGGCACCTATGAAGTTAGAGCGTCGTCTCTACTTTACCAAAGGTGTGGGTCGCGGACCTAGGGAGCTAAGGGGTAATCTCTGTATAGTCACTTTTAGCTTGCATGTAGCTTGTTTGCTATTTAATTAGGGAAGCTAGACCCTCTGTGTGAAGGGACTAGGCTCGGTTTCAATCAAAGGATGATTTTTATCTCTGTTAAGGGTTTCCACCTTGTATATACTTGTGTATGCTCTTTAGCATTATTTTTCATTGATCATTACTCCTAACTTTTACTATAGCTTTACATTGTACGATCTAATCCGTGCTTGCATCTGCCCATTGTGGGGCACACCAACTAGCTTCATCTAGTTGGTCTTTTAGTGCACGATGATTAGCTAGCCAAGCATAACTTGGCTTTAATAAAGAATTTCAATATATATATTCTTGAGTTATGTTTCCTCAAAGTTAAGATACCTTCACATCTCTTCCAATGTTCAAGAGATTCTCAATTTTTTAATTTGTTTAATAAAATGATTCCAACATTGTAATATTTACTATTTAGTCAATTTTAAAAGCATACAAAGTATAAATAATTGATAAAGTATATGAATTTAATCTGACATCTACAAACTAAAGTTAGCTCGCATAAATTGTGTGTGCTATTCATTAAAAAAAAAAGCTAAAGATGATGATTACATGATATAGATTGAATATGGTACTTTCTTTATTTTATAATTTTATGCATTTATGATAATTTATCAACTACATGCTGCAACCTTATTACAAGATTTACCCTTTTACACAATACTATCAAAATCAAAAGACTTACTGTCCATCCAGCTTGCACAATATTAGATTGATTTCTTCCTCCATTGTCATTAATGACCCAAATTTCACTAGATGTATGTTCTGATGCTGGCATTTGAGGATGACCATATATGTTAATATATGCAGCAGCTCCATAATAATTGCCTACTTCTGTTACAAGTACCGCCCACTATGATATAAAAATTGCCACATCAGTCACTTTGATGTTCACAAATTTATTAACATAACTCATACAATTATAATATGCAGTTATTTGCAGTGAAATACCATAGTTGACTATGACTAAGTTAAAAAGATTGCACTAATATCAATTTAAGATAACTTATAAATAAAAAAGAAAAGTTTGTAAGAGATGTTACATAATTATTCTAAGAATTAGATTTTAAGCTAAAAACTCCAAAAGTAAAGTGAAGTGAAAGTAGTGATTAATGCCTAAATTCTTTATTTAAAATTGATCCAAGTATGTCTATTAAGAATGTGTGATGTTCATCTCTTTTGATGTTATGAAGAGAGTTGTTTCATTTTTAATAGAGGCCCACAATTTATTGAACAAACTTGTCATTTTCTTACATAGTTACAACAACAAGAATATAATTTGTCTTGTAAATTTATAAAATTAAATTGGTATCAGGTAGGACATATAAAAATTAAATTCATAATATTGGTTTAATTGCTAACTTATAATAAAATAGGCTAGCAATATTGAAACATTAAAATAAAATTGATATCATGTAGACCATATAAATTAAAATTTATAATATTGGTTCATATGTTAAAATATAGGAAAATAGACTAACAAAATTGAAACATATGATTTATTTATACTTAATAATTCAAAAGATAGAGAGTGACCAACGTCATAAACGAAACACTAGCTTAATAGAGCAAAGAAACCTTTAAGATTATAGAGATATAAATAAAGCATAGTTCGGAACTAAATTATGCATATTGGATCAATACCTAATCTATTAGCCTCTTGTTTGGTGATGAAAACATAATGTAAGGAACATAGAATAGATAATTATCTAGATTATCAAAATATTCTAGAAGCTTTAATATATGATAGTAAAAAAACACCAATATGAGTGATTTAATTGATGAAAACAACTTCATATGGAATTGATAGGTTGTTACACAAGTTTGCATAACATGTTTATGCTCCAAAAAGAATAAATATGATTTACATATTGTATTGTATTTAACAACTAAACCAACAACAAACCTACATACTTCATTATAATAACATTTCATTTTACTTATGTTTTCATCTGGAATTGATAGGTCAGTTTCATATGGAAACAACTTCATATGGAATTGATAGGTCAGTTTCATTTTACTTATGCTGAATTTGATATACCACTCTATAATAATTTAGTAATCAATAACATTTCATAATGAAAAATGGTATATTTACATTGATAATGTACATAACCTAATAAAAAAATATTTATAAAATTGCATTGACAATGTAATAAATCTAAATAGTAACATTTTACCTGACGATCAACTCTTGATGCTTTACCAAGTGCACTGTCAGCTGGATGATATATTTTCCTATCCCCAGAGAGAAAATTTTTTCTTATCAGATCCTCCTTTCGAACTCTCTTTATAGGTACTGTTCCTTGAGGGCATCTTCTATCCTTTAAGCCAACATGTGAAATTATATCTAATGATGAAGATTCATTAAACAAACCAATTGGATAGGAGCTAGGTTTTATCTGCATAGAAAGGATACATGTACATTGAGTAAACCTTGTCATATATTTCCACCAAAAATCCTTGTTACATTTAGTTAAATATAACCATATAATGATGTCTAGTTAAAAATTAAGTATGCATGTTATATTAATAATGTTAGGATATAAAATCTAATATTTCTTGAAAAATAAAGAGAAAATTTATTACACATTTAGACCCTACTCAATGTCCCTTATTTATAAATCATTAATTATGTGCAAAAAACTTAGATAAAATTATAAATGAACTTTGTGCAAAAAACTTAGATAAAATTATAAATGAACTTTGTGCAATCCCCTCTTGATAATTTTATTTCTATTGTTAATTGTTATGAAAAAAGTGATATCAATGCTGAGTTAGAAAGGTTTTGCACACTTGAGGGTGACTGATCAGATTGCTAATTTGATTTTCAAGGAAAACACTTTTATACATCCATGTTTTTCACTATACCAATTGTCCACATATAGAAAGTGCGAGTAGAGAAATGTATGTAGGAGGATAATATACAGTGAGCTTCAGCCTTCCAATGTTAGCTAATTCTAGTATTTTTTATTTCTTGGTGATTAAAAAATACAGAATAAATATATTTCAGATAAGGAGAGGGGATTTTGGTCTTTGCTTCAGGGTTTCTTCCCTTACCAAGGGAAAGGAGAAGGGACTACTTGCCCAATTTAACCCAGACGATAGATGGTGGTTTACATGAAGTAGAGTCAAAGACTGGCTGATTCACTCTTAAGTGGAAGGAATCTATTTAAAACTATGTCCTTGCTCAGACGATGGTGATAGATCTAATACACAACCTTCCGAGAATGATGTAGAAAACCTTCGATGGCCAAATTTGAGGAGATCGAATGACAACCATAATTTGGAGATCGGTCTTTGAACGAAAATTAGGATTAGAGAAGGCAAAGAAACTGGATTTTGTTCCCCCTAAATTCAAGGATGGATCTATTTTGATATCTTTGTTCAATTCTGATTGCAATTAGTAAATTGAAGTGGAAAATTGCAAGGAAAATGGAGTATATGGATGCAAATAGTTCCCCCCTATGTGTGAAGCAAAAGGAATAAATAGCTTAAAAAAGGGGGGGGACTTAGTGTTAGGTCCCTAGAAAGAGATCAATTTGGTGAAAATGACAAACAACAAGATGGTTTTATGCCAGGTCCCTCTCGAAAAGATGCATTTTCAGCAAGTCCCTATGACTTTTTATTCCATTTAAATGACAAAATTACCCCTAATACTATAAGCACAAATGTTATTCTTCACTGTGGCAAAGAGTAATAATAAGCAAATGTTACACTTTAGCTACAGTGCTTTGCAGATTATTATTATTTGCTACAGTAATTTTACTGTAGCATATACAATGACTGCTACAGTAATTTCACTATAGCAAAGAGTAACAATCTACAAATGTTACTCTTTAACTACACATTGCAGAAAGTTGATCTTTGCAATAGTACTTTCCTGAAAGTTATTCTTTGCTACAGTGATTTCACTGTAGCATATACAGTGACTGCTATAATGATTTCATTGTAGCAAAGAGTAACAATCTGTGAATGTTACTCTTTAGCTACAGTACCTTACAGAAAGTTACTCCTTGCTATAGGGCTTTACAAAAAGTTACACTTTGCTAAAGTCATTGTAGAAATTTACTATTTGCTAGAATGATATCACTATAGCAAATACTATCCCTGTTACTAAAAATTCTGATTTTTAAAAAATTCGTGATTAATACACGACTTATTTAGTAAACGTTCGCTATGCGACTCTTTCTCGATTTTTAAAAGTCATGATTTTATGAAAAAGTTACAATTTTTACGTTTTAATCCTGATTTATGTGTTTTTATCCCGATTGATTATGTTTTAATCTTGTCATGTACTGCTCAAAAAATCGAGACTGTTTCTGACTAATTTTTGACCTTTTCAGACTATTTTTCGACCTTTTCAACTTTTTTTGATTTTTTTGACTTCTCCCCAAAACGATTTTTTTTTTGACTTCTGACTTGGTAACTATAGATACTGTGACTGCTACAGTGATTTCACTGTAGCAAAGAGTAACATCTACAAAGTACTGTAGCAAAAAGTAACATTTGTAAATTGCTACTCTTTGCCACAGTGAAATTATTGTAGCAGTTCAGGTATTAACTATAGTAAAATCACTGTAGCAGCTATCGTGAAATGTGATTTCAAAGATATGTTGCTCTTCATTACGGAAATATTACTCGTCATGTGATTTCCCTGTACAGTTGCATGTAGGGGTAAAATGGATATTTTCCAAACGGCAGAACTAGATGCTAAAGCATCTCTTTACATGTCCTTATCGTTAAATATGATATGTTTGAATGACTTGTAAATAAAAAAAATGTTCAACCACAGTAGGGTATGAAAGTTAAAAACAACATTCAAACATTAATATACTTGTTACTATCATATTTGTCCAAGCAAATAACCAAATACCTAGAGAGTAAACCAATAATGAAAGAACACAATCAACATAAGAGGTGAAAATTTATCAGGAACCCTCAATACGAGGACAAAAGCAAATAATTTTTTCTTACCGTGTCCAAGCTTATGGTATTTTAACTAATTTGGTGAAATACAACGGTTTGCCTCTTAAATCTTCAAGAAATCCAACAAATCTCAATACACATAATCTTTTTCACTTGTTGGAGAAAAACTAACCTTTTTGGAAATGCCTTACTCTCGAAAGATCCATATCATGGTAGAAATTTTTTAAAAATTCGTTAGAAAACCCTCTACTTAAATAGAAACAGAACCCCTAAGAATAGGCTGTTCTCCCCCTTTCCTCACAAAATCACAATCCTCTACTTGAGAGTCCATTAGTTTTATTCCTTTACATTTTGTACCCAATTTGGCTCCCTACTTAATGTTTCGAACCGACCCCCCTCTTTCAGATCACTTTGAGGCACCTAGAGGTTATAGAATGGGCTGATTTTTTGTAGACATGTCTTCTATGGTATGTTGATCATCCTCACAAAAAATCAGCCCATTCTAAAACCTCTAGGTGCATCAAATGCGATCTTCAAATCAACGGTTAAAATTGACAGTCAAAAACCGTTGATTTGAAGATCGTATTTGATGCACCTAGAAGTTTTAGAATGGGCTGATTTTTTGTGAGGATGATCAACATACCATAGACGACATGTCTACAAAAAATCAGCCCATTCTATAACCTCTAAGTGCATCAAAGGGTGCTGGGTTATTAATGGGTCAAAATTTGCTGGGTCATCCGATCCTGACCCTATATATATATATATATATATATATATATATATATATATATATATATATATATATATATATATATATATATATATATATATATATATATATATATATATATATATATATATATATATATATATATATATATATATATATATATATATATATATATATATATATATATATATATATATATATATATATATATATATATATAGAGAGAGAGAGAGAGAGAGAGAGAGAGAGAGAAATGCTTGAATGCGGCATGCGGTGCGTGCGGCATCGCACTGCAGCCGTGTGATGCACGCGCTGCGTGCATGCGATGCACGCAGCAGTGCATCACATGGCTGCGGTGCGAGGCCGCACGCACCGCATGCCGCAGCATAGCATGCCCCTATATATATATATATATATATATATATATATATATATATATATATATATATATATATATATATATATGAAAAATGAAGCATCCATACGTTCGGAGGGAACTTACCTTCATATACGTTGATTTGATACACCTAGGAGTTTTAGAATGTGTTGATTTTTTTATAGAGGTGCTATCTATGGTATGTTGATCATCCTCACAAAAAATCAGCACATTCTATAACCTCTAGGTGCATCAAATGTGCTCTTCAAATCAATGATTGAAAATGGTGATCAAAAAAGCTTACAACATTCGATGGCCGTAGAGGTTTAAGAATCTACTAAAATTTTGAGGGTCTGCTATCTAAGGTATGTTGATCATCCTGATAAAAAAACAACACATTTTGAAGCTCGAATCCAATGATTTGGAATGATGGGACAAAATTATATGGGTAATCTGATCCTGACCCCCCCTCCCACACACACACACATATACAGGAGCATGACTTTGTATGCCCATGCAAAGAAGGCCTCCATGTATTCTCTTCTATTAACATATATAGTGGTTTATGAATTTCCTAAATTTTTGTGGATGTGATATCTATATTAAAGTGATCATCCTCACAAAAAGTTAACAAGTTCTGAAACCTCAAAGCATATCAAATAAGCTCATCAAATTAGGCCCTGTTTGGATAAGCTTTGATCTTTTGATTCTGGATTCCTGGGAGCCCAAAAAATAGAAAATAAAACAAGAACCCATTTGGATAAACACGAGAGCCCAAAAATTGTTTCCACGGATAGCCCAAAACCAGCTCTCGGAATTCATTTTGGGTAGCACAAAATAGAGGCACCCTGATCTGGAACATATTTTGATTCCTCGGAGATTGATGTTTTAATGTTGTTCTCTCCCATCCCTCAGCAACGAAGGTAGAACCCTCAACCTTACCATCTCATTTCTCTCCCAACCCTCGACGACAAAGACGAAACTCTTATCCTCACAATATTCGATTGACGGAACCTCACGATACCAGGTTATTCCCCCCCCCTCTCTCTATCTCTCTCTCTCTCTCTCAATCCCTTGACGAACCCTCGATTCCCTCTTGCCGCCGGAGGGTGTCAGATCGGGGCCCATGTATTGTTGTCGCATCATCGCGAGATGGACGGGGGGTGCCGGATCACCCCCCCTCGTGTTGTGCTGTGCCTGCTGTGCGAGGTGGTGGTGGAGAGGGGATCGAGTCCCTCCTCTCTCTTCATCTGCACCGGGAGATGCTGAGGAGGAGGGATCGCCCCCCCCCCCCCCCCCCCCGTGATGTATTACGGCTGCTGTGCGAGGTGGCGGGGGAGATAGGATCGAGTTCCCTCTTTCTTCAGCTACTCCGTGAGAAGCCGGGGAGGAGGGATCGGCCCCCATGCTGTGCCATGGCTGCTGTGCGACATAGTGGGGGAGAGGGAATCGAATCCCCCCTCTCTCTTTAGCTACGCCGGGAGGCACTGGGGAGGAGGGATTGAGCCCCCCTTCTTTTTTGCAACTGAATGGGGGAGGGTGGATCTAGCCCCCCCCCCCCCCCCCTCGCGATCTTTTATGTTGCTGAACCATGGGAGGGGGAGGAGTGCAGTCACCCTCCTCTTCTTTCTTTTGTGCTTGATGGGGTGGCAGAGGAGGAGGGCTGAACCCTTCTCTTTTATAGTGACCGGTATGAGAGAGAAGAAAGAGAGAGAGAGAGAGAGAGAGAAAAGGTTGGGTACAACTATATACAACTATTTTTTTTTAAATGGACATTTGGATGATGGCAATCGGACGGCTGCCGGCGATAGATTATATCAGCAAATTGGCTGTCAGCTCATACCCCATATTATATATATATATATATATATATATATATATATATATAGAGGGCTGTTACAGTGAGCTGTGGGCTACCGGGGGGAAAAGAGAGCTGCGAGTATTTTGACCCCCCAAGAAGTTATAGAATTTGATAAAATTTGGTGAGGTTATTACCTAGTATAAGATGATCATCCTCACCAATTTTTATCAAATTCCAAAACTTCTAGGAGGGTCAAATGGTCGAAGCAATTTCTGTCATCCGCAGTCATTGTTAAAATTACTTCGACCATTTGACCCCCCTAGATGTTTTGGAATTTAATGAAAATTGGTGAGGATGATCATCTTATACTAGGAAACAACCTCACTAAATTTCATCAAATTCTATAACTTCTTGGGAGGTCAAAATACCCGCAGCTCACTTTCCCCCCCGGCAGCCCACAGCTCACTGTAACAGCCCTCTCTCTCTCTCCCTATATATATATATATATATATATATATATATATATATATATATATATATATATATATATATATAGAGAGAGAGAGAGAGAGAGAGAGAGAGAGAGTAGTGATACATTACGGCCAGTAACGTGCGGCCTTAACGTGCGGCGCCCCCTTCGGGGGTATTTTAAGAATTCTTTTTTTGGGGATTGATCACCTACCCTTGGATTGGACACACAAAAAATTTCAGCCCGATCCAAGACCTCTGGCCGTCCAAATGTGTTGATCAAAATGGCGAAAAAAATGAACGACCGATAAAAGATCAACACATTTGGACGGCCTACAAGTTTTGGATCGGGCTGAAATTTTTTGTGTGTCCAATCCAAGGGTGGGTAATCAATCCCCAAAAAAAGAAAATTCTGAAAATACCCCCGAAGGGGGTGGTCGCACGTTAAGCCGCACGTTACCCGGTCGCAATGTATCACTACTCTGTTTCTCTCTCTCTCTCTCTCTCTCGCTTGCTCTCTCTCTCTCTCTATATATATATATATATAAATATATATATATATATATATATATATATATATATATATATATATATATATATATATATATATATATATATATATATATATATATATATATATATATATATATATATATATATATATATATATATATATATATATATATATATATATATATATATATATATGGGGCATGCTATGCTGCGGCATGCGGTGCGTGCGGCATCGCACCGCAGCCGTGTGATGCACTGCTGCGTGCATCGCATGCACACAGCGCGTGCATCACACGGCTGCGGTGTGATGCCGCACGCACCGCATGCCGCATTCAAGCATTTATATATATATATATATATATATATATATATATATATATATATATATATATATAATATATATATATATATATATATATATATATATATATATATATATATATATATATATATATATATATATATATATATATATATATATATATATATATATATATATATATATATATATATATATATATATATATATATATATATATATATATATGTGAGTGTGACTTTGTATGCTCATGTATTGAAGGCTTCAATGTATGCTCCTCTATTAACATACATAGTGGTTTCCAAATTTGGTAATTTTTTTATGGAGATGATATCTATGTTAAGATGATCATCCTCACAAAAAATCAGAAAGTTTTGAAACCTCCAAGCATTTCAAATAAGCTCATCAAATTAATGATTGAAATGGACAAATGATACAACTTCTTTAATTTTGATACACCTAGAGGTTTCAGAATTTGCTAATTTTTGGTGAGCGTGATCATCTTGCTATAGATAGCATATTCACTAAAAATCAATAAATTCTTAAACATATAGGTCCATCAAAATATTAGAAGCTTTATCAATCATCCGAGCACTGTGGGCTGTCCAATTTAATTTGTACTGCAGTGAAGCATTGTTTAGGTGGTGTATGTATCACATCTAACATATGTTGGCTCCTTGTGGCCCGTTGTGTTTAACTTGTATGGATGTGATGCATTGTTTTGGTGGTGCATGCATCACGCCCTAACGTATGTTTGCTCGCTAACATCCATATATGGCACTACTTCCATTGTATATATTGCACTAAGCGGCTGGGCAATGCTTACACGTTAACATCCGCATGTTGCTATGCTTCGCTGCCTATGTTGCAGTACTTCAAGTGCATATGTTACTCGTTAGGGTCGCACGAAGTGGATCGCACCAATAGGATCACACATAAGGGATTATATATATATATATTCGGATGACCCAGCAAATTTTGACCAATTAATAACCTAGCACCCTTTGATGCACATAGAGGTTATAGAATGGGCTGATTTTTTGTAGACATGTCGTCTATGGTATGTTGATTATCCTCATAAAAAATCAGCCCATTCTAAAACCTCTAGGTGCATCAAATGCGCTCTTCAAATCAACGATTTTTTATTGTCAATTTTAACCGTTGATTTGAAGATCTCATTTGATGCACCTAGAGGTTTTAGAATGGGATGATTGTTTGTGAGGATGATCAACATATCATAGACAACATGTCTACAAAAAATCAGCCCATTCTAAAACCTCTAGGTGCCTCAAAGGGTGCTTAGGTTATTTGCTGGGTCAAATTTTGCTGGCTCATCCGATCCTGACCCATATATATATATATATATATATATATATATATATATATATATATATATATATATATATATATATATATATATATATATATATATATATATATATATATATATATATATAGGGGATGAATACTCTTACTCATGGCCACTTACTCATATAGTTACCTATGATCCGGGCCCTCCATTAGATCCCGACGTACGGTTCGGATTAGATGGGAAGTTAAAGCAATGGTGTTCGTATTAAATACCCGTATTAAAAACCCGTATTAAAAGCGAGCATTTAATGCGGACACCATTGCTTTAACTCCCCATCTAATCTGAATCGTACATCGGGATCTAATGGAGGGCTCAGATCATAGGTAACTATATGAGTAAGAGGCCATGAGTAAGAGTATCCTTCCTTATATATATATATATATATATATATATATATATATATATATATATATATATATATATATATATATATATATATATATATATATATATATATATATATATATATATATATATATATATATATATATATATATATATATATATATATATATATATATATATATGGGTCAGGATCGGATGACCCAGCAAATTTTGACCCATTAATAACCCAGCACCCTTTGAGGCACTTAGAGGTTATAGAATGGGCTGATTTTTTGTAGGGATGTTGTCTATGGTATGTTGATCATCCTCACAAAAAATCAGCCTATTCTAAAACCTCTAGGTGCATCAAATGCGCACTTCAAATCAACGGTTTTTGACTGTCAATTTTAACCGTTGATTTCAAGAGCACCCTTTGATGCACCTAGAGGTTTTAGAATGAGCTGATTTTTTGTAAGGATGATCAACATATCATAGACAACATGTCTACAAAAAATCAGCCCATTCTAAAACCTCTAGGTGCGTCAAAGGGTGCTGGGTTATTAATGGGTCAAAATTTTGATGGGTCATCCGATCCTGACCCTATATATATATATATATATATATATATATATATATATATATATATATAGGGGCATGCTATGCTGCGGCATGCGGTACATGCGGCACCTTACCACAGCCGTCTGATGCACGCGCTGCGTGCAGCGCATGCACGCAGCGGTGCATCAGACGGCTGCGGTAAGGTGCCGCACTTACCGCATGCCGCATTCTAGCATTTCTCTCTCTCTCTCTCTCTCTCTCTATATATATATATATATATATATATATATATATATATATATATATATATATATATATATATATATATATATATATATATATATAATTGAGAGAGAGAGAGAGAGAAAGAGAGAGAGAGAGAGGCATGCTAGGATGCGATGTGCGGTGCGTGCGGCGTCGCACCGCAGCCGTTTGATGCACCGCTGCGGTAGTGGTGCATCAGACGGCTGTGGTGCGACACCGCACTGGAGAGAATCCCTCCAGTGCGATCCTATTGGTGTGATCCAGCTCGTGGGACCTTGATGAGTAACACATGCACTGGAACTGCCCGAACAGTGCATTACACCTATACAAATGAAATTGGGCGGCCCACAGTGCTCGGATCTGGGTCACACCAATAGGATCGCACTAGATTTGTAGCGACAGTCAATAATCATAAACCGTCGCGTTACTTGGCAGTACGTGGCTGTAACGATCCGGCTCATGGCCGAACGAAGATCAATTAGCAAGAGTTCGTACACATTGATTATGTGACATCTACTTCCTTTGTATGGTCTTTAATAGTGGTAAATGAGTTCATTGCATGCGGAGTCACGAGTCCGACAAAGCTTGTTTAAAATATTAATAATTTAATACTAATTATTTTATTGATTGCATGGGCACCATAGTTAGGCACTCCCTGAAAATAAACCAATAAATATTTAAATAATAAATATTAGGGCCCACCCTCTAGAGAGGAGTGTGGCAACCCTAGTACATTGTTTTCCGAGTGAGGGTAATTTATTATGTTTAATATGATGATGGGTTGTGAGTACAATATGAAATTTGGGTAAATCGTTGAAGATAATGAAACACAACATTGATTCTTTTGTAATTATGTGGTTATATTAAATTATTGATAATCTACCTGGTTAGATGATAGGGACCCTGTGCGTGCAAGGGCTATGAACCACCCTACGTGTACAACAGGGGTCACGGGTAAGGATTATGGTAAAGCCAATAGGAGATTCCCTCAAGTAAGGATTGGCCTAACAACCCTATCCCGGGAAGTTAAACACATAGTAAAGCAAGTTGGGCGATAGAGGTCCACAGTGAAAGACGAAAAACCCCTTATAGTAATGCCTCACCTGGTGCAAGATGAACAAAATATCCGGGGTTCACATTAGGATAGATGATTTATTGGATTGTTATTTAAGTACCGTAAAATATTGAATGGACTGTGTGTAAGATAACTTAGTGACAGTAGGAATTACATGAAAACGTAAATGACTTGTAGGCTTAAGTTATCCTTCTACAAATAACAATGATACTAGAACTGCTAAATAAACTTTAATCGGTTATCTCATATTATTAAAGACTATTAGGATGTCACTAGCCATTAAATTGGCTAATCTCCCAATTTCCTATTGGGGGCTACTCTTTCTCAAAAGTAGACTCTCTTGCATGTCTAGAGGTTCAAGAGAAGCAGTTTGAGTCCAAAGGCAGAGTTAGAGTTGCAGTTTTGTCTTTTTGTTTAGTATGTAGTCTTGTAGTCTTTTCATTTTCAGACGATGTAATTGTAATGGATTGGAATATAAATTCTTTAGTCTAGTTTAGTGTTCTGTATTTGTTAGTGGTAATGATACAGCTGAATTTCTTTGGGTAGGTCTCTCCTCAAGACCCTAAGACTAGGCCAGATCACCAAGAAAATATAAGTCCTTAAATGACCTAAAGAATCAAGCCAGTAGCTAGAACCTCTCTACTAGTACACCCAAGTGTTTGGAAGTGAGTGAGACTTCTTGGCTCGTCGTCGGAGGCTTGAGTGCCATGCTCTCTTAGGGGGACTGCTGTCAGTATGTAGTGGCACCTACAAGTCATACATACTGAGAGGATAACCCTTTTTTAGGTCGAGCCTGACTTAATATTTCTCTCCGTTGACAAAATTTAACTTCTTTGATTTTTAATAAAATATTTTTATAAAAAAAAATTCAAGTTTGAAAGACCCCCTCTGTTTCTCCCTCCTTCTTTTCCACGTGTGAGAACACTGCGGAAGTCCTGTGAGAACCCCAATTGGCCTATTTATTTGACTTAACCCAAATCCCTTCTTTTTCTCACCTCATACCCTAGGTATCGGTCTTTAGATTTCTAGGACGTGACAAGAGGGCTTCTCTTTCTTTCTCTCTCTCTCTCTCTCTCTCTCTCTCTATATATATATATATATATATATATATATATATATATATATATATATATATATATATATATATATATATATATATATATATATATATATATATATATATATATATATATATATATATATATATATAGAGGGCTGTTACGTTGAGCTGTGAGCTGCGGTAAGAGAAAATGAGCTGCGGGTATTTTGGACCCCCTAGAAGTTTTGGAATTTGATGAAATTTGGTGACGATGTTTTCCAGGGTAAGATGATTATCCTCACCAATTTTCATCAAATTCCAAAATTCTAGGGGGGCCAAATGGTCGACGCAAAATCTGCAGATTTTAACAGTGACTGCGGACGGCAGATTTTGCTTCGACCATTTGACCTCCATAGAAGTTTTGGATTTTGATGAAAATTGGTGAGGATGATCATCTAACCCTAGACAACACCCTCACCAAATTTCATCAAATTCCAAAACTTCTAGTGGGGTGAAAATACCCGCAGCTCACTTTCTAAAACCGCAGCTCACAGCTCACTGTAACATTCCTCATATATATATATATATATATATATATATATATATATATATATATATATATATATATATATATATATATATATATATATATATATATATATATATATATATATATATATATATATATATAGGGAGCACGGTCCTCCCGACCACGCAACACGCTAGTCCTCCCTTCAATTTGGGTGCCACATGGCGCTTTCTAACCGGGGTTAGGGGTTGGTCAAGGTGGGTACATCCCTTCTAACAATGATCATGAAAAAAAAAATTGGAAAAAAAATATGTCAAGTGACATTTTTAAATTAACCATAGTAAGGGATATTTGCACGCTACAGTTTACCGATAAATTTGGCGACCGTTGATCGGGTTGTTTTAAGTTTTTTGTTTAATTTTTTTTTTAAAAATCTTGATCTAAGTAGAGTGGATTGACCATCCATAAAAAGACATATGGTTAAAAATTATCATGTGGCACCCAAATTGAAGGGAGGACTAGCGTGTTGGGTGATCGGGAGGACCATGTTCCCTATTCCCTATATATATATATATATATATATATATATATATATATATATATATATATATATATATATATATATATATATATATATATATATATATATATATATATATATATATATATATATATAGGGGAGGGATACTCTCACTAATGGCCTCTTACTAATGGGGATTACTAATGATCCGGGCCGTCCGATCAAATTTGATCGAGGGCTGAGATCAACCCTAGTCTCTCTGTCTCTTTCTCTCTCTCTCTCTCTCTCTCACCTAAACCCAGCCCCCATCTTCACCGACCCGTCCCCGACCCCGACCTCGACCCCGACCCCATCCCCTCCCCCTCCGGCTCGGGCTTCGGCTCCGGCGATCCCCCCCGCAGCCCCGACCCCGACCACCTTCCCCTCCGGCGACACCGGCACGGGGTGCGGAGCCGGCGGGGGGGCGCGGGCAGGCTAGCCGGCGGGGGGGGGGGGGGGGGGGGGGGGGGGCGGAGGGCGCGGGCCGGCGAGGGGCGCAGGGGGCGCGTGCAGGCGGGCAGGCGGGGGGCGCGGGGGCCGGCGGGGAGCGCGGGCAGGCGGGCCGGCACCGATCGCCGGAGGGGAATGGGGCTGCCGGATCTGGAGGCCAGAGGGGAGGGGGCTGTGTTCCAAGGGGGCTGTGTTCCAAGGGGGGAAGGCCCGGGGGGGTCGGGGCTGCCGGACGGGAGAGGGGATCGGGTCGCCGGAGCTGAACGGGAGGGGGGGTCGCCGGAGCCGAACGGGAGGGGGGGTCGCCAGAGCCGAACGGGAGGGGGGGTCGGGTCGCTGGAGCCGGACGGGAGAGGGGATCGGGTCGCCGGAGCTGAACGGGAGGGGGGGTCGCCGGAGCCGAACGGGAGGGGGGGTCGCCGGAGCCGAACGGGAGGGGGGGTCGGGTCGCTGGAGCTGGACGGGAGGGGGGTCGGGCTGGTGATGATCAATGGAGAGAGAGAGAGAGAGAGAGAGAGAGAGAGAGAGAGAGAGAGAGAGAGATCATTTATCCCAGCCATCCATCCGATTCAAACGGATGGCTGGGATTATTTGTAAGCCCCATTAGTAAGACCCCATTAGTAAGAGTATCCCTCCCCATATATATATATATATAGTAGTGATACATTACGGCCGGGTAACGTGCGGCTTAATGTGTGGCCACCCCCTTCGGGGATATTTTTGGAATTTTATTTTTTTGGGGATTGATCTCCCACCCTTGGATTGGACAGACAAAAAATTTCAGCCCGATCCAAGACTTGTAGGCCGTCCAAATGTGTTGATCTTTTATCGGTCGTTCATTTTTTTCGCCATTTTGATCAACACATTTGGATGGCCTATAGGTCTTGGATCGGGCTGAAATTTTTTGTGTGTCCAATCCAAGGGTAGGTGATCAATCCCCAAAATAAAAAAATTCCAAAATTACCCCCGAAGGGGGTGCTGCACGTTAAGGCCGCATGTTACCGGCCGCAATGTATCACTACTCTCTCTCTCTCTCTCTCTCTCTATATATATATATATATATATATATATATATATATATATATATATAGATATATATATATATATAGATATATATATATATATATATATATATATATATATATATATATATATATATATATATATATATATATATATATATATATATATATATATATATATATATATGCACACATGTGCACATACACACACGAACAAGGCATCTCTTAAGCGCCGCTTCACCTAGACAGGTCAAAACGTCTAGGCATCACCTAGCTGCCTTAAGTCACTGATAATAGGTAATACTGTAATGCTAATTTATAAAATTTACATATGCAATTTGAACTAATTAATAATGACATGATCATACATAATAATTTTATCATCAAAAAACTATTATCTAGGAAAACTAATTATGCAATTCAAGAGATAACTACATTTCCAATTATCCTTGTGAGATTCAGGTAATGAATAAAGAAATAGTAGAGGCAAAGATATGGACCTTTATGACATGATGTTTTAGTAATTGATGATCCAATGCTGGTTGCTTGTTTATATCAATACAATCAAATATATCTCCATCAACCTGTAAAATACAGATTTCTTTTATTCAGTTAACCATTATTCAATATATTATATGTCTACAATAACTGAGAACAATTGCAATAGTATTATTCTAAATAGTCATATTAATGTACCATATAGTTTATGTTAGATAATGAATAGTTTATTATGCTAGAATCTACATACTTGAAAAATAACTTTGCTAGGGAAAAAATAATGGTAAATTAGGTTTAGTTCCTTAACTATTTTTCAATATCAGCCGTAGGACATCATAATCTGCTATATTAGCTAAGGTCCCTACAAGTATACATTCGTCTTTAGAAAGAGTATAAATTCGTCTTCAGAAAGAGTATATTTTTGTGGGGAGAGACTTGAGCTATATTTTAAAATTAATGTGTCCTACAACTAAAAGTCATCTCTCAAAAAGGACTTATGTCAAACTTCTCCAAAAACAATTGGTTGATGATCATTCAAATGTAATCTAGAAAACAATTTGACTTTTATAGCATACTAATCAAATTATGTTGGAAGGTGAGGAAGTGATTTCTGAAATTTCTTACGATTCCTCCTTCGTTAGGATTCTTAATACGATTGGTAGCTGAATCTGTTTTGGATAACGCAGATGCAGAGTGATGACGGTATTGGGTACTTCTCTCGAAGACTTTTCAAGAAGGAAGAAAAAAATTAATAGCAGAATTAAAAAGTCATCTTTAATGAAACTCCAGCAAACTTGAAGAATTTTGTATTATGTCCAATCTTCAGAAAGGACACACTTGGCATTTTTCTTAAAAATCGGAACACTTCTTCCCCTTCAATTTTTTTCCCGATTCCCGGTGGGGAGGAGTTAGGCATACCCAATTAGAGTAGAGTGTAAAATAGGACATTCAAAAGAATCGAGCACCAGAAGTCCAAAGAAAGGTAGTTAGAAGAGAGAGAGAGAGAGAAAGAGAGTAAAATAGGACACTCAAAAGGATCAAGTATTAGAAGTCCAATGAAAGGTAGCGAGAGAGAGAGAGAGAGAGAGAGAGAGAGAGACAGAGAGAGAGAGAGAGAGAGAGAGAGAGAGAGAGAGAGAGAGAGAGAGAGAGAGAGAGTAAAATAGGACACTCAAAAGAATCTTGTACCAGAAGTCCAAAGAAAGGTAGTTAGGAGAGAGAGAAAGAGAGAGAGTCCAAGGAGAATATCTATATAACATGGCACGACGGTTTTGTGCTGACTAGGACAAAATAGAACGAAAAATTGACTAGACAAAAAGGAACAAGCTGATTAGACAAAAATAGACAAATCCAGCCGTCAATCAAGATTTAATTATTCACTTTTATATTTTCAACATTTATAATTTTAGAAAAAAAGGAAGATCAAAAAAAGCGATGAGAGTGAGTGAGAGAGAGAGAGAGAGAGAGAGAGAAAGAGAGCAAATTCCATAAATTGTTCTCTTGCATGGTCATTCAATATACAAAGAGAAAGATAGAAAGAGAGTATCTCATATTAGCTTCCTTTGTTGGTTGTGCATAAAATCCCATTAATACCATATTAGCATACTAGCAAGGAAGGTCATAAAAGAAATGAGAGAAAGAGAGAGAATCCTATAAATCTCTTGGCCATGCAACCTATATTAGCCCCTAACAACCCAATGGTGCGATGACAGCCGTCCGATTGTACTTGCTTATATGCAGAGACCACATCAATGAACCCATCGATCTAGCCGTGGTTGTCAGGTTCAGAGAAAACAACCAACGCTAATTTTCTCCCCAGCTTTGATATCCACCGTCCATCTGTATTAATGGAATGATAATCCATGCCGTGCTTTGAGTTTATGCGGGGTCCTGGAATCGATCCCCTATTTGTCGCTGTGAAGTCGCATTATTCAGTACCATCTCTAATCGAACGGACTTATGACGACCACATACAAATTTATACTCAACTGGACAGAGGTCATCGATAACCCCACCGTACAATCGTACGAGGGGACGCTCACATGGTAACATCCAAATCATCCAGTATCACAAGGTCAACAACCAGCGATCACACACGAAGAAAGTACCGGCAAGCGACAACATCCCAATAGACTATCTACACGAACAAAGGACGGGAGGTCTATATGCTGACTAGGATAAAATGGAACAAAAAGCTGACTTGATAAAAAGGAACGCTGACTAGATAAAACACTTTGTCTCTTTCTTCTGCTGATCTCCCTCTCTTCGTCTCTCTCTGTTTATCTCTTTTCCCCCGATCTCTCTATCTAATAAGGAAGGAGAGAGAGAGAGAGATTCGGACAGGAGAAGGGACAGGTCTGCATGCATGGCTCAAAGTGGTGCAAGGTTATAATGGGTTAAGTCGGGTACGATGGGCAAAAGGAATAAGAAACAAAAAGAGAAAATAAAGAGAAGATACGATAAGAGAAAGATAAGAAAAAGGAAAGAAAGAAATAGAGGAGAGAGAAATAGTGGCAGGCCTGGGTGTTCTCTGTGCCACATTCGTAAGCCACCATCATACTCCGTTAAGTTTCGTAGAATGTTCGAGGTTCTCCTTTGATTTGAATCATGCGATGCGTTGATCCGATGATGTCATTTCTCGATCGAATTCTATAACTTTTTTTTTTTCATTAATTTTCAAAAAAACTCCAAACGAGCTGTGCATTCACCATCGACTCGCCGTGAGAATATCCATCACTTAGTCACGATGTCCTTGAGCTAGCTGTTGTAGGCCGGTGTTACCGTTGAAAGTGTTTTGTTGCCAAAGGCGATTAGATGTGTTACCGTGCGAATACAATGGTGTTGGTGGGGGTGGTGATTCCAGGGGGTGTCTTGCCGCTGAAGATGGCCCGTTGTAGTGCTGACAGGTGTGTTGCTACTAAAGGCGGCCCACTGCAGTGTCGATAGGAACGGCATGCACTAGTAGTAAAATAGGACAAAAGAATCGAGTGAAGTCCAAAGAAAGGACGAAGAGAGAAAGAGAGAGATAGAGAAAGTAACGCTTAGCCTTGAACCCTAGATGGTCTGAGAGCCATATACTTAAAGTCCTATCGCACGAAGCACCGAGGATGATACGCAAGAAAAAACTGGTGAGAACCTGAGAGGCAAATCGTCAAACAGGTGAGAGGTACCCATCCCGAGTTGTAGTCCTAACAATAAGAATAGAAGTAAAGAGATTTTTCCCTAGTATGGCCCCCAACTCTATCGAATTGCTGGGAATAGATCCAGTTGATTTATGCATTTCTTTTCTGACCATTTTTTTATTTTGAACTAAAGTACTCCCGGGCTTATAAAGGGCTTCACTCCCAATTTCAAACGGATTTCACTCTGCTCCACTGATGATCTATCTCCCCTTTCGATTGCTGACACTTTAGGAAGAGACACGTGGTGCATCCCATTTCAATGGCCATTATTGGGCCATGGGATTAATCCTAGAGGGATGCCAGTACCACGACCGTCTGCAGTCCACCACTGGCCGTCGTCACCCGCCCATCGCTGTCGGCCACCAGCAGACACCTCTCGCTGATGACGCCACCCCATCGGCCACCACCCGCTGTCATCGTCGGCGGCTACCACCCACGGTGGCTGATGGGGTAGCGAGGTTGGTGGCCTGCGACGATGGTGGTGGGTGGTGGCTGATGGGGTGTCGTTCATGCCGAACTTTTCGTCTCCCATTTCACTATGGTGGGCCGTAGAATGTGCCAACACATTACATTTTGTTGCCACAGTAGAATGTATCGGCGCATCAGCGAATGCTCTGACGCACTTGGGCCGGCGCATCAGTGAAAAACTCCAGAGCATTTCATTGATGTGCTTGTGCGTCGGCGCATTTCACTGATGCATCGACGCATCATGCGCATCAATGCATTTCACTGATGCATCGGGGCATTATGTATGCCAGCACATTTCCATGGCTACGATTGGGTCATGGGATGAACCCTATGGGGATGCCACCACCACCTACCGTCGCTGTGCCGTGCCAAACTTGCCTCCAAATCTTATTTCCATCTCTTATTTCTTCCTACTTGTTTACTATTTTTACATTACATTTATCCAATCTTCCATTAAAAGCTACTAATGGTGCAAACTTCATTTTATGCTTAATTATGGATGGCCTCGTAGAGGATCACCCAAGGATAGTAATGCCTCCGAAATCACTGAATTCCGATGAGAAACGAATAAGATACATCATACCGAACTTGCCTCCGACTCTCATTTTTATCTCCTATTTTACTTTTTTGCCGCAGTAGAATGAGCCAGAGCATTTTACTATGGGTCGCAGTAGAATGCGCTAGCGCATTTCATTGTGGGCCGCAATAGAATGCATCGGCGCATTTCACTGCGGGCCGCAGTGTCGGCTTATCTTCACTGATATGCCGGTGCATTTGCACTGATACTCTGGTGCATCTTCACTGATACTCCGGTGCATCTTCACTTATGCGCCGATGTATCTTCACTGATACTTTGATGCATCTTTACTGATGTGCCAGCCGTCATCGACCACCGGCGGGCACCTCCCACCGATGACACCATCCAGTTAGCCACCACCCGTCGCCGTCGGCGACGTCCACCGACCACTGGTTGCCCCCCACCGCCGCCCCGTTGGCCACCACCCACGGTGGCCAATGGGGTAGCGAGGGTGGTGGCCAATGGTGATGGCATTGGGTTGTGGCCAATGGGGCGTCAACCATGCCGAACTTGCCTCCGACTCTTATTTCTTTAACTATTTTTACATTACATTAATCCAATCTTCCTTTAAAAAATATGGTACTTACATCATTTTATCCTCGTCTCTAGATGATCTTATAGAGGATCACCCGAGGATCGCAATGCCTCCAGAATCATTAAATTTTGATGAGAAATGACGAAGATACACCGTGCCGAGCTTGCCTCTGGCTCTTATTTCCATCTCTTATTTCTTACCACCTACCACCGCCACCGTCCGCTCGCCGCTGGCTTGATGACAAGGACTCACTAAATACTTTACGTTATGTAAGGGTGTCGGGGATAAAAAATGATATCATCCCAACGATCTCCAGCGACAAGAGGCGGTTGAAGTAAGAAAATATTCAAACGGAGAAGATGAACATACTTTTTATTTATTTTGTTTTAGTCTTTAAGGGTAAAAGGGTTACAAAAATGCAATAGCTGTTCAAAAGTGACATTTGGCACGTGTTGAGGGCAAAAAAAGTAATGCAAAAAGCAACCAAGTTTATTTCCACTAATACGTGTGAGTTGGGGGCTATTCTGGGAAAAACTTCTAAATTAAAATAGGACACTCAAATGAATCTTGTACCAAAAGTCCAAAGAAAGACGAGAAGGAAAACGAATTGTCGGACCGACTTAGGCATCTCTCGTAGTGTTGGTCTTTTCCGAGATCTTTGGGTGCTTCTGCAGTTGAACAGATTGGGACATCAACGAGTGAGGGGTTGTCGTTAAGGTTCTATTTCTCTAGTCCTAGAAACTTATAGTGTATGTTCTCTGAAAAAATGAAAAAAGAAAAAGAAAAAGAAGTCTGAAGTAAGGTAGAAGTGAGAAAGACAGAGATGCTTAGCCTTGACGTACCCGGACATGACATGGTCTGAGAGCCTTGTACTCGTTGTCCTGTCGTACGAAGCACCGAGGATAAAATGCAAGAGCAAACATGTGAGAGACAAATCGTCAAACAGGTGAAAGGCACCCAACCTGAGTTGCAGGCCTGTAGCCCTAACAAGAAAAATGATTCACGTCTCACCTTACATACGCCCCAAACAAGCCACATGACGTGGCAAAACTTCCATTGTCTCATTTGCCCTCAAGAGCAAGCTCTATACACGGTAAGTATAGACTCTCATTTCCATCATAATTTTTAAATATAATTTTTTGAGAGTTGTGTTTTCCACTTTAAAAATTCCATAACTTCTTATATACATATCAAAATTTTATAAAATATGTATTTTTTGAATCTACTCATATAGCTCTACAAAACTAGACTCATATTGCCTATGAAATTCTAAGAAAAAAATTTGGATATAAGACTACCCTAGGGGTGTAAACAGAGCCCATCGATCCGAACCTGGCCCAAACCCGGTCCAGCCCGGTCAACGGACCAACCCACCCCGGCCCGAACACACCATGTGCCGAGCTCGAGCTGCCATCTTGAGCCAAAACCCAGCCCGATACGGCCCGAAATGAAGCACCTTGAGCCCACATTTATTCATTTGATGATTGTTATAAAAAAAATCAAAATATTTCTTTTGAAATCTTGGTTTCACATTAACTGACTAAATGTCACTTACAAAAGCAAATGTCATGTAAAACTAACAGTTGCAAAATCAAGAGGCACTTTATCGGACACAAAATGACAATAAAAGTGTCTCTTAATTTTACAATTGCCAAAAACTGAAAATGTCACTTTCAAAATCAAATATCACGCAAATTGACAGTTATAAAATTAAGAGACACTTTATCAATAGTTTGTATCAGATAAAGTGTTTCTTAATTTTGCAAGTGTCAGTTTTATGTGACATTTGCTTTTGTAGTAACATTTAGTCAGTTATCATGAAACCATGATTACAAAAGTGATATTTAAGTTTTTGATAGTTATAAAATTAATCGGCAATTTGTATCCGATAATGTAACTGCCAATTTTATATGATATTTGTTTTTATAAGTAACATTTAGTTAGTTAACGTGAAACCAAGATTTTGAATGTGCCATTTCCAGTTTGTGACAGTTGTAAAATTAAGAGACTTTATCAGCAATTTATGTCTGATAAAGTGTCTCTGTATTTTGCAATTGTCAGTTTTACGTGACATTTGCTTTTGTAAGTGGCATTTAGTTAGTTAACGTGAAATCAAAATTCAAAAGTAATATTTTCAGTTTTTTATAACAATCAGGCTGTGCTTCGTACCGGGCTGCTGGCTCAAGGTGGCAGCTCGATCCCGGCTCATGGTATATTTGGGCCAAGCTGGGTCGGGCCGTTGATCTGGTTGGGCCGGGTTCGGGGGCTTTGTTCACACCCCTAGGGTAGTTTTATATCCAAATTTTTTTTCTTAAAATTTCATAGGTAATGTGGGTCTAGTTTTGTAGAGCTTGAGTAGATTCTAAAAATAAAAATGTTATAAAATTTCGATATGTATACAAGAAGTTATGGATTTTTTAAAGTGAAAAACACAACACCCAAAAAATATTATTTTAAAAATCTGATGGAAATGAGAGCCTATGTTTACCACGTATAGAGCCTGCTTGTGGAGACCAAGATCCAATAGGCCAAGAACCAATACTCCTGAGGCTGTGATGCCAA